>JARHVA010003501.1:1167500-1445000 GCA_037957365.1 Torreya grandis | reverse complement strand
TTTCATCTCTCACATATAAAAAATCTATTCCTTACTAAACAATTTCCACATTTACTCCTCCATTTTCTATAATTATTTCTCCAACTCCATCTCCCACTTATATTACTACAATACAGTCCCATGTCTCCAATACATAAAATTAATTCATTATAATTGAGCTTACAATCACCTTTCATAGGTCCACTCCACTTCATTCATAACTATCTACATTATCCACACCACCCACAACCATTGTTCGTGATACATCCCAAATAAATGAAAATAATATTGAAAACAATCAGTTCTCTAAGACCAAAAGAATGGAGATGATAATAGTATATAAATTATATTTTAATTTTTAATTTAAACATTACATAGGGAAGATGAAGATATTGGCCTAGAGAAAAAAATTAAGGGGAGACTCTTACATTACATTATATTGAAGAAATTTTCACTTTGAAAATGAATATAAAGTTTAGGGTATGTGAAAGGGACAAGTTTGTTGAAGGCCCAGAGTCTGTGGTGGGCACCACAAAATAATTAAAAATGAGGTAATACAAGGGATGAGCCATAAAATGTAGATATTATAAATACATACAAAAATTTTAGTTCCAAATAATATAATTGATGAATTAGAGAAGTATTTTGAGTCACTTTATGAGTTTCTAGTTAATAATTTTTAGACAAAAGGCAAGAGTGCCACTTCATAGAAAAATGTCAAAATGTATTAGGATAATATTACCAAATTGATGTAAAGTTTTGAAATTTGATCATATTCATAAATAAAAATATGTTTCCCCACTATAAATGGATGAAATTATTTTACAAAGGATTATTTCAAAGTTTTGTGATGCATATGAGGACATCCTTGCAGGGGTGGACAAATTATATTAGCATATTCCTTGATATTGTTGGCAATGCCAATAACAAAAATTTTGAGCTATTTTTATAATTTTTCATTGTTTTATTATTTTACCTAGAGGATAAGCTTAATTATTTTACTAATTTTACTCCTAAATTAGATAAATTTATGACTAATTTTAAAGGAAAGGTTCCATAATCCAACCAGAGAGATAGCATAGAAGTTATTTACCTAGTCAACTATGCTAAGAAGAAAATAAAGAATCCTATAGCTATGAAAGGCACACTTAAGACCCATTTTGAGAATCGTATATCACTTATGGCCAAGATAGATTATTTATTTAGATAACAAATTATAAATTTGATAAGGAAAGATGAATAATACTAGGCCTTTGTGATGGCCTTCAAAAATCAATAGGATAACTCTTCTAAAGCTTCATATAAGTAAAAGTGAACAAGATGAAAATATAATTTTGTAATTTTATTGATTTAAAACATTTAAATATTTTTACATTATTTGTAATCATTGTTATAAATATTTCAATTTTTTCTAAGATTTTCATGTAGTTATAGAGACATAAATTAACATTTAAGCTTAAATAGTGTATTGTGACCACCCTTTATATGCACTTACCTTATGCCTCATTTCATGGTATTTAGACCACCCTTAAATTTATATGTGAATGGCCCATTCTTATAAGAAACTAATGATCTAAAAATTTATCTACTACTCATTCAAAACAATTCAAGATTAACCCCTAATTGATCTATACTCCCATCTTAGTTATCTTTTCTCCTTAGACACCAATGTACCATTTAGACTATCTTACTTCCTGGTCATTTCTAGTTTTGTAGTTGCATCCTCCAACCAAATAATGGTTATTTTATAAATTTAAAACTTATGTATCAAGTCATACCATACATTTTAGAAATAAATATATGAAATAATTTCCTATTTAACACTATAAAATGACATTTTTAGGTCATTTTGTACGCAATATGTTCACACATTGAAAATCACTAGAATTATAATTTCACATTGAGAATAAATTCCCTATTTCTCTAAATTTTGAATACAAAATACCTAGTAGCATTAAACAAATTTATATGTATAAATATAAGGTTATATAAGTCATAGTTTAATCTAGGGTTATAACGTGAAGAAGATGACACAATGGGTTTTTCAATAGATTTATAGCTCTTGTGAAACCAAATAGAACACACATGAGAGGTATATCTACCATATCATTCAAAGAGCATAAAAATATAAAACATTACATTACATCCTAAAGACACCATTCCACCATGCCCATGTATAATTCCAATCAACTTATCTAGAGAGTAAGTGAGACATTGTTCCTAATTCACAACATCATCATAGAGCCTCCTAGTTATTTTCATAGTTTATATCCCAGTCCTACATTGTCAAGTTTCTAACTAAGTTGTATTTATTTTTCATTTACCATTTTAACATATTTTCATGTATAGTGAGTTCTAAATCTGATCGTGTCAATTATTTTATATCAATAACACTCTAATTTTACATATAATTTTGTCTCATCTAGGTAATTAGCTTCTATTTTGATAAAATTTCATAAAACATATTGGTGAACTTGTTTATGAATTGCATGTTGTAAAACAATAACCATAGATGTTGTGATGGTTTATATATTAATTTTTTTATAATTTTAGCTATTATCCTAGGGATTTTAGATTTGATAAAATATTTATTAGTGGCCATATTCCAAGTTGTTATTTATTATTTTATTCAACTTAATAAAATTATTTTTACATATTTTTATCATTAAAATTTGCACCCTTGAGAAGGTTATTCAAGCATCCTCACTTAAGTGATAGCATGATAACTCTTAAAAGGTTTTGGGTAACCTTATAGATAAAGATAACCTCAGTATATGGATATATCTCTTGATTTTATCACCTAGAAACTAGAAACTAAGCCTATTGCTTGAAAAGGAAAAAGGATAGAGAGAACTGAAAGCAAACTAAACTAGGGAGGTGATGCACCAAATTTTTTACCACTACCACACATCTAAAAATTCATAATGAACATATAATTAATCTATTCATATAGTACTCCCAATATGCTTCTCTTATGTCATTATTTAAATATGGAGGTGGTATATGATGATTAGGCAAGGAGGGTTAATTTTTAAGAGGTCTAAAAGACACTAATGGAATACTGACTCACTTAAACCTCATAATACTATTTAAACACTTCATATGACCTAAAATAGTGATTTTAAAGTACATATAGGTGAGATAATGAGATAACATGTCAAGGAGAACTAAATAAACACTAGACAAGATCAATCATTCATACTTAAACACTAAAATATAATCATAAGAGAAGGTAAACCAATATTGTCTATTAATTTAGTGGCTTAAAAAAGGATTAGGGATTCAACATAATCAAGTAAAGGATGATTAAAATGCCAAAATAAGGAATATTTATAGAAGAGAATAAAGAGAGAGGGGATAAGCATATAAGAGGCACATGACAAGTGACACATCATGAAGAAGTAAGTTACAAGTGATAAAAACTATCAAAGGACAATCATAAAAATCCCCTCGATGTGTGCCAACTTGATATGATATTCCTCTTTATCAATGGTGTCATAGAGTGACTCTTGACCTTCTTGGATGACTCATCAACCTCATTTATGAACCTATCCATTCTTGTTTAGAAGGAGTTACAAATATATGTCCTAACATGTGGTAGTCTTGATCATTCTTACTAGAGTCTTATAATGTCATGCTAGGATAATTAAATATATATCTCATATTTTTTAGGCTTAACATCAATATTTAATCTTTTTCAAACTGATAAGAACTTGTATTTCATTGAAAAACTAGTTTCATTCAAATGGAGACCACAATGACATGTCTATCTTTTTATCTTAGGCCTAGTCCTTCACTTAAGCAATATTATAACACCTTGAATACCTTTAAAATTAAATTTATGGAATCAATCCATTCATATTCAATACCAAAACCATCTCCAATACTGATACACAAGTGCATTAGGTCTATTAAGAGATCTTGATGGCATATTTGCTTACCATTGATATCTTAAAACCTCAAAATATTGTTACAATCATTGATGCCTTATTATTGGTTTTTATAATCATATTAAACTATATAATTTATTTCATTGATTCTTGAAAGGTACTCCATTAGGTCTCACTTAGTCAAATTTCTTGAAAAGCCACCAAAACCTACATTTGTAAGTCTACAACAGTCATTTCTAGGTCAATTTTCATACCATATGAGCCCAAACGTGCCAAAATGTCCTATTAAGGTGAATATGAGACCTAAAAAATTCATCAAGATCATTTCAAAGCCAAAAAAAATCATTTTAAGTCATTTATAAGGAAAACATAGCCATCAGGTCAATTAGAGGGTTTAACAAGGGTTTTAGGGTCCTATAACTTCTTAAGGATAGTTCACAAAGTTGTGTGCTTTAAAAAATGAAATAAAAACAATAATATTTAATTTAAAACCCAAAATAATTCAAAAATATTCTTATTATCCCATGCATCTCCTCATGTGAGTTCCCACATGCCAAAAGTGACCTCTTGGGTAAGATAAGCATGTTTAAGAGCTTGATAAGGGTGATTTGTCATAATATTACATGACATTGATTTTTTTTAAGATAAAACACATAATTTAGGTATATGAAACCTTATATTAGGTATTAATTTTATTTTTTACCCTATTCTATTCCTCAAACTCACTACAATCTATGTTAGCCCATGATCAAGGTTTGAGAGCAGAATTATGGTAGTGACTCTAATAGTCCCTTTGTGTTACTTTAATAATATTAAAATGAGTGTAAAATTAATATTATATTTTATTATGGTATTATTAATCTCCTTGAAGTATTTATTCTTCAAATTCATCCAAAATAATCAATTTTTCTTCACTTTTTTGAATGTTGGCTTGTAAGTAATGTTTTAGGCCTCTTAAGCCTAGATCTTGACAATCTTCCCATATTGGATAATATAACCTTTATGACACATATTTACTTGATATAAATACTTATATCATGATCATAATTATCTATTTTCACCCATTTTATCTCTCCACTTGACATCATAATTATGCCTTTCCTCAAATTTGCCCATGACAAGCATGTAGGTGATGATCTAAATCTCAAGTGTTGGGCCTCAAAGTTGGCATTTATTCAGTTGGTCATAATACTATTTTTTATCCCAAAAATTTTACATAAATTATTAATATTCATTATACTTTATAAATCCATTCAACACCATACAATTAGTGTTATCCCATTTAATCCTATGACGGACCTGTAGATGGTTATTTGGCCTAAGACCCTTCTCCTTCTTATGGTTCTACCTTCTTAGAGCCTATTTTAACAATGGTAACATTTTCAAAAATTTATTAATATATTTTGAGACATTTATTTCTTAAATGGATTTAAATTACTCTAGGTTTTCACTTCAAGCCTTCACAGTCTCCTTGGTTTCACATAATCCATTTGGTAAAATATCCTCTTTTCCTATGACTGACCACATATGACCATCATTATTTTATTATTCAACAAAACAATAAATTAATTCATGATATAAATTTAATTTAATTAACATTTCTATAAAATTATGTGAATGATAAAAAAATCCCATATTTGTTTCTCCAAGTACGAAAATAAGATCAACACTTTCCTCCCAATCCTCAATAAGCCTAGAGCATCCTTACATCAAATAAGCTAGTGGAGCATGATTTACCATTAAAAAAAAAGATTATTGAAATAATATTTTAATCTAGACATTCAATATTCATCTATTTTAACCTTCATATTTATTTTTCCTATACAAACATGCCCCTTCAAGCTCACTTTCTTGACATTAGCATGTATGTGTTCTTTGAAAGTTTTCTTGACCATTCTAGTGCATTATATGATTATTATGGAATTACAAAATTTTTATAACTTATAATGAGGTATAAAAAAACCTATTATACTCTTAAAACTCATATTAATTATAAAATTTTAGATTGGATCCTCTTAACCTACATGTAAACCTATAGGTGATTGTACCTTCTCATTAGAAGCATGCCACAATGAGTTGGCTCAAGATGACCATTTTTTATGATGAATGTAAGTCAAGGAAAGATAAAATATAAGTTTTAATATTTTTAATACCATAATATATCTTGCTAGTACATTTAAAACCTTATTTATCTCTCCATGGCCTCAAGAAGGTCTACCTTTGACTATAACCTGTAACAACCCTTTTGAATGCATGATCTTCTCTCTCCTTATTGTTTTAGATCATTTGATGATTGGATATGGTATTTTGACTATTATATGAGGATTTATATGTATATATAAGTTTATTTTATATCACTTTAAGTGATAAAAAATTCAAACTAACAATAACCATGCTTGTAGCTTCTCTTCTAGGTTTGTAAGTCACTTAAATGGAGATTTTATTCTCCTTGATGCTAGCAAGTAACAAGTAGGTACTGGAAAATCATGTGAGGAAATTATCAAAGTCTTAAATGGTATCATTTAATCATTAATTTAAATCAGTGAGTTCACAAATGATCTAAAAACATATAAAACTAAGCATGTGGTATTTGAAGTCTCTTTTCTACACCTTAACTTCTTAATGATTGTTCATAAAGTTAAGGAGCTTAACTAGATAAAAAATTACACAAATTGGAAGGGAATAGGGTCCACACCTATTAAAAATATATTAGGATCCATACGTATTTGTCTTTTTACTACCCTTCATAAATTTATTATATTTTTAAGGTTACCTAGAATCTTTATGGAGAAAATAATGAGTTTTCTACATTGTTTTACTCTACAACTCTAGTTTTTGCATGGATTTGGATATGAGAATACTATAGGGAACATTTCAGGACCTTTTAAATTTCCCATAAATATAAAAACTCTATAAAATACTTCAAAAATAATGGTTTTCAATATTATACCTATTCTACCCTTTCAAACTATTAAAGATGGTGAATCGGGTGACTATCCAACTTCCCTTAACTTTTACAAAGGTAGTGTGTGTAAAAACATTTACCACCTCTCTTTACCTACAAATATTTCAATAAATCCTAATTTTTATGCTATAATATTATTAATGAGTAGTTATAAATATGTCCCAACAATGAAAATTAGATAATTAAGACATTTGGAGGATGTGTATGGACAAGTATGATCATGATGTCATTACTTGATGTTAGATGACTAAAAAACCTATTCTATGATATAACCTTCATAATTTCTCTTTCATAGAAAGTATCATCTAAAAATTAGAGTTTAAAATGAGACTATAGTAAATTAAATACCTTATTATTATCAAAACTACCTTAATCTCTCCAAATTTCTTAAAAATACAATGTGATCGACTTACTAGTTCTGCATTTTAGTCAATTTAGTTAGCTTTGTATCATGGTTTTTCTTGTAAGGATAAAAACCTTGCCTCCTTGAGCATGATTCCTCATTTAATTTACTTTAAACTCAACCTTAAATTTTTCACACTTACCTTAAACAATGTTAAACACATGAAGTGACTACAAAGAATGACCATTTTATGATAAGACAAAGTAACTTAACCTTGCTACTCACTAGACCATCCTAGATGATGTTGTAAGCTACCAAGGAAAACACATTACCTATCATATTAGATAATTAATTAAAAATAAAATTCTTTAATAATGGATATCAACAAAGTTAAGATCTAGTAAATCAAAGTTTCAAATGATACTCATTCATGGTGGCTAGTTTTGGCTAACACCTATCTTAGATAAAGGTATATAATAGATTCTCCCCAAGTTGAATATTTTCATATTTAAATTGATAATACCATATGGTAAGACCTATTAAAATATTTTTTTTATATGTTTAAATTAAACTTACAAATATTTCTTTTAAAAAATGAAGATATACAAGATGTATTCATAAAAAAAAATGAAAGGAAATTAATAAGGCACATAAAAGCCAATGTTATGGGTTATTTACCTTTCATGGAATAAATAGATAAAAAAATTGTACTACTATTTAATATGAAGAAAACCCAATGGATTCAATATATTAATATTCTGATTTTATCTTATTCATTGGGAACATTGTTGTTGGTTAGAAAAAATATTCTTCTTTGGATGTACAATCACTTATGCACAAGATTCAATCTCTACATACAAGGTGTTACATTTAGATCAAGGTGATTGGAAATATAATCAAGAACTTCATTCTCATAATCTATTGCTTAATTTTTTGGCATAACATATATCATCTAATGTTATATCTATAGGTTTTTTGGCATCCAATCCTACACTATATGATGGAAATGGTGACCCCAAACAACCTTTGGGAAATTTTCACATAGCATGTTTGGATTATGTGTCCAAAGATAGGTTGTTAACTATTTTATTTACATTAATTCTTAACTAATATGATTTACAATGCTTCTATCACTTACCACATCAATTTGTCTATATGTTTAATTCCTTGTCTAATATGTTTCTATCACATTCTTAAATCAATATCAATGAGAATACTTTATATGCTCAAATTGATCAACTAAAAAATAAATCTAAGGAACCTATCATAGAATATGTTCAAATGTACAAGATGATGCTATTTAAAATGAAAAATCCTATGTGAGATAGAGAAATTTAATATATATTTAAACAAACCTTACTTCCACCAATACAAGAGTCTATTATGTTTAAGAAGTTTCTCTCATTCAAATATTGTGGCCACATAGTAAAAGAATGAGAACTCTAATTATAAGAAATGAATAAGCTTAAGTATAAAATTAAACCATATTCTAATAAAAAAAAATTTAATTAGAACAACATACAAACTGAGGCCAATTAATAATAAGAATGATCAAAATATTGTAAATGTAGTTTTAGAATAATCTATGTGCATTATAATACCAAATCTTCCAAGGATATAGTTTACCAATCTAATAGACACCCATTATAAGGTCCTCAATATGCTATTGGAATGAAATGTCATATATATCCCTCTTATTAAGGAGGTTTATGTAAGTAATTATCTTATAAATGTATTTTATTAGAAATACTTTTGTGACTTTCTTAGAGCACTAGGGCACAATACTAATAGGTGCATCAATTTAAGGAACAAAATTGAGGATTTTATATATGAAAACATCATTTATGTGGGTACACCTATAAATAATTAAAAATCATAGCTGAGTGAAAGTAAAATAGTGAAATTATTTACTAATCATTTTACTATTAATATAAATAATTATACAAGTGTATTATTCATATAGTGCACAACCTACACTAGTTTCTTATCATTCTCATATTGAGGAACAACACCATTTAAATTGCATCATTGGTACCTACCATAGTTTAGTGCCATCCATGTCACTCATGATGTTTTAAAATCATGAAATAGTAGATGGTAATTTAGATTTTAAACCTTTATTAATTAGATAACATAATTATCACCATCATATTCAGAGTGTCAGGGTTGATAATGGTTCAAGTGTGAATATGTGTATAATCATACTTATTTATTATCTTGGATACATAGATCATGAATTTTACCCCTCAAATATTATATTAAAAGGCTTCAATGGTTATATTCATAGCTTAATTAATGATATTACATTATCATTACATGTTGGTCCAACACATGTGGACACTAGGTTCATAGTAGTAACTAGTGTATGGGTATTCAATATGTTATTATGGTGCCCATAGATTCAATATATTCATGTATTTAATTATATATTTCATAAGTTTTTAATGTATATCTATGCTAATGATGTCATTATAGGTCAATATATCCCATATGAATATCCCTGCCATAGATAAATATGGTTCCTATATAATTAATTTATGTTGAGCAACCTAAAAGGGTTCAACATACTCAAAAAGTACAAAATAAAGTGTTTTCACTTCCAAAAATGCCTATGTTTAAAATTAGACTTAATTATAGATTTTTTATATATTATTAATATCCTCTATCTACTCTTACATGTCCTAGATTGATATTACAAGGCAATAAGGGTGTGTCACATAAGGAACCAAAACAAAATTCATACACTCTGTGATGGGTTCCTAAAATTGATAATTTAATCAAGTCAAAAAATAACTAAAGTATTCTAAAGATCATCATTTTTATAGTGACACATTTGGTACATAGGAAAATTAGTATTTAGATTTTGTATTTAGCTCAATTCAATCATAATCACATGGCACTTTCCATTCATGAAATGTCACCATTACTATCCTAAATACAAGACCCAATGATTTTGATTCCCCTGAAGCAATAATCAATTAGTATACTTATTTATATTTTTTATAGTTCACATATGCAAAAATATAAACATACATACATACATATTCTGGAAAATTCAAAAACCAAAACATTTGCATGATTTGTGTAGTTTATTTTCATCAATTAATTTGTGTTCATTATACTCACTATTTATCAATATATCCATATTTTATTAAAAAAAAATTAATAAATTGTACATGAGTGAATTAAAAATATACAATTTTCCATTTATAGACATAATTTTAGGTTATTTCATTATCTTAGACTCAGAAATTATAAATAGACAAAAGCACTCTACCTAGACATTAGAGCACCATGTTGTTATTTGATTCTAGTCATATTGTCCTAGTGAACATAAGATCACAATTCTCAAATTGAAATAAGTCACAAGACTATTAAAACTTTTTTATACTTTATAAAGTTCATTTGGGTTATATTTTGACACAAGTTTTATCATTCTTTGGCTATCCCTTATTATTCATACCTTAATGTTTTACATTACACAAAATCTATCAATATTCTCACTTACATACACATTATTATTTTAATAGATTATTTATTTATTTAATATATTTATGTTATTAATATCTAATTTTTATGAACTCAAAATATTCATACATGATTTTCATGTTTGATTTTCTTACTTTGTCTTGTGTGTATTATTTGTATTTGATTGTGGAGATTTATACATGTCCTTGTGTGTAGATCTAAGCCTATTGTATGTTTATATTATTATGTGAGTGAAATTGTAATATGTCCCTTATATATGGCCCCTTGGCCATCTATTTCATTATTTGTATGTTTTTCATCTACTCTTTATGTGTGTGCATCATGGCCATGACAGTTATTTTCTCTTTTTTACTTAGTTTTCAATGCCATCATGGATATTATGCATATTCACATTTATTTGTTATGTGATAAATAATATTAATACCTCTCATAGTATTTATATTCACTTTTAGTACTTATTTATGGTCACTTATCTATGTGATTTATTGTTAACATTTGTCTTCATAATGTTAATATTTTTTTCTTAGTTTAAATATGAGATGCCATGTTCCTCCAAGTTGTCATTACTAATCATATTTACACATTTAATAACATATCTTGTATAGCTTTTTATTTTGAATTAATTAATTTCTCAAGATACAAAAATTATCTCAAAAGATAGGTTATACACAATGGCTTTCCTGAGAGACTAATCCCCTGCAATACAATACACAAACAAAATTTTGTATAACATAGGGGATCATGTTTCATACCCAAAAATTGCCCAAATAATTTTAGACAAAATTAATTAATTTGGAGAAGTGTGTAGGATAAACATGTAAAAAATAGGGAAATTTTATCCCAAAAGGTAAAAATTTTTCCTTTTCATAAAATATTATAATCACATGTAGTACAAATAGTCTATAATAGGTACCAAGTCATTGTTTTTAGAAAAATTCTAATGTTTATCTCAAAATTACTCAATTTGGGGAAATTATGCTTAAAATTTATTATAATTTATCACACAATGTTTTTATTATAAAATTAGTTGATATTACTTGATTTAAAAATCCATATAGAACTAAATATTATATTGGGGGCATGCACATGGCATGTGACTACCTCATTTCTCAAATTTTCACTAGTTTCATAACTGAAATGGAAATCCATGCCATTATCAATGCTAAACACACTATAATTATTTAATAATATCTTTTGCACCATTTTTACACTAAAAATGAGATCATTCCATATGGAGGGGTTGGTTCACCCTTTTCTACTAGTTTTACACTAATTTTTGCACTAGAATAATCTGTTAGAGTTTATACAGGGATTCTAAACTACACCACTTTTGGTATGCAATGATGGATTAAAAAAATATTATTTATTAATCACACTGACATATAAATAAATATTATGGAATGGAAATTCCAATCCAATTTCATCAACAAATAATACATATCCATGTGTCATACCCTCTCTAGTAACTAAGTTTTGGAGTAGAAAACATAATAGTTTATGTACCCATTGACGTGTATTTTTTACTTGTTATTATATATGTAATTTTCCTTGCCTTTAATTCTTTATTTTTATCTTGAGGACTTAATTTATACATGTTTCATTGAAGGTTTTACTTAAAGCATAGTTTAGTGTTATGGCCTACAGTCGATACTTTTCTTCATAGGTAAGTTTAGGTACACACTTTTCCTTTATATTTAGTATTTCCACTTTGTTGCATTAATATAAAAAATGGGGTAAATATAGACACATAATTTAAAATTTAAGTTAAAATAGTTTAGTTGTGACTACCCTTTATACACACTTATCTCGTGCCTCATTCCATGGTATTTTAACCACCCTTATTTTACTTTCTATGTGGATGACCCATTCCTAAAAGTAGAAAATGATATCAAAATGTCCCTATTATTCACTAAAAGTAGGTCAATCTTATCCATTGACTGACCCATATTCCAAAGCTAGTTTTATTTCCTCTTTAGACAACAACATGCAATTTATACCATCCCATTCCATGGTCTTATCTAGTTTCATTGGCCACGTTCTCACAATAAATAATTATTATTTTCTCAATTCTAAACTCATGTAAAAAATCATATTACACATTTTATCAATAAATATATAGATTAATTACCAATTTATCACTATAAAATCACATTTTTAAGCCATTTTTCACCCAATAATCTCATACATTGAAAAATACCACAATTCTAATTGCACATTGAGATAAAATTCCTTAATTTTCCTAAGTATAAATATGTATAATGGTAGTATCCTTTAACTAAATATTTATTAAACCTCTATGGTTGTAAGTCATATTTTAATCATATAATAATTTCATAAACATTTATAATTACACTAGTATTTTACACACACACTTATTACATTAGATAATTATATTGATTTTGATCCTAATTTTTAGTAGTGGTATGTAGGTAGAACTCAACATAGGGGGTGTTGAGGTATAAAATAACTTCAAACACTAACCCATTTTCCATTTTATTTAATTGATAATTTGTGTTTAATTTATCAAGGGTTACAAGTGAAGATGGCACATAGTGGTTGTCATAATAGATCAATATCTCTCACATAGTTAGATAAAACACACAAGAAGAATGAGTCTACCATAAAAGTCATAGGAAATAAAACTCTTTGTGTTTCTAATGTGACCTAAGGACATGAGTGTGCTTTGAAACTATATGATTCTAAATAACTTGTCCAAATATATAGAGAAACATTATTCCTAGTTCATAGTATCATCAAAAATCTTCATAGTCATTTTAATAGTTTCAATCTCAATCGTACATTTTCAAATTTCCAATAAAGTTGTATGTTTTTGTAATTTCCACTTTTAGAATATTTAAAAATATAGTAAGTTTTAAATTAGTCTGTGTCATTTATTGCATATTTTAAGCATCATGATTTTATACATCATTTTGTCTCATTTAGGTAATTATCTTATATTTTTCCAAATTTTGATAGATTAGTAGCTTTAGTTCAAGATAAGATAGTGCCCATATAAAACTATTTATACACATTGTATCTACCTCTCAAGGGAGAAATATTTTGTTATATAAACTCAAAATTATTTGGAAAATCCTCTCAAGAGTGATTTTTTATGTGTTTTATTCTCTTAATTTATAAATATTACTAGAGAAATTGAATTCAATTTATTCATCTAAGATATTTTTGTGTAAAATTTTAGGTTATATGAATTGAGTACTAACTAGTTTGATTTTTCTTATGGATAAGTATTCTTTTATAACATATAATTTTTAATTAATATTCATATGAAATTTATCATATTTCAAAAAATATTAAAGTGGTTATCACAAGAGTTATGTTTTCAATATAATTTTCTTAGAATCCACTTTGTGTTTATCTAACAATGAGTCATAACTAGAGATATGTAAGCATTAATTTATACCACACAATGAGTTTTATAAATATATCAATCCAAAAAGACATCTATTGTGTTTTAAGAAACCCCCCCTTTTGTACTTTCCCTTCCTTCCTATTTTTATTTTATTTTGATAAAAATAGCTTATGTAGAATAACAACATTATGTATATCCATCCTCAGATAGTTTTTTCAATTTATAGGTATAGCTAGTTATTAGATAGAAAGGATATTCATGATTAATAACTGTACCACTCAATTTAAATGCAAGAACATGGTTAATTTGTATAAATAATTTTGAACCCAAATATGAAAGGTGGGATCCACATATTAGATTCACTTTGAGTAATACATAGGCCATTTAGTGTCACTAAACCTCAAACACATTACTCCTTTAAATAAATAAACTAATATATATATATATATATATATATATATATATATATATATATATATATTCAAAGGTGCTCAATTATAGGTACCATTAATGCCATGATAAAAAACTAATACAATGTGTGTTCATGAACTATTTTCATGTCCCATGATTTGATCTAATCAGTGCCAACATGATATCAAATTTTATTCATCTATATGATATCCTATTAAAAAAATTAAAACCCGTAACTTGTGTTCCTATAAATATATGAATATGCATGGCAAATTCCTCCATATTTGTTTTAATATTTGAATGTGTAAAAACCTATAGCATCTATTTTTAAAACATTTGTGTGTATGCCCCATGTTTAAGCCACATTGATACTCTAAACCAATTTAAACTTCTTAAATCATGTAATTTATCCGAAAATATTATTTTTCCCTCGAAAAATATTAAATATATATATAAATCCCAATAATATGCCCCCATTTTGAGGTGAGGTATGTATACTATGAAATTACTCATATCAAAATAAAAGAATTAGCCACATCATGCTATGTAAAAATATGTTATCATGTAGAATCATAAGCTAACTTGTGGATAATATGTCATCATAGTAATATGTATCTCATCAAATCATATAGAAATTATATAATGTAAGGTATAAAAGTGTCATTTTAATATAAATATATAAATCAAGCATGTATTATTAACCTAACCAATATATGAACTAAAAAACCCATATAATAAATGTGTAACATTTGAATCATGAAACCACACATACATGGGAAGGTGTGTGATATATATCATGGCACCTAAAAAACTAAAAATATTAGTATACAATATTGTTGATTTGGGTCATATGCACCAACCAAAGTTTAGATGAATTATAATATAACATTTTAGGATCTCAATATAGGTTCACTCCACTCTAGGGCATGATTTTCAAGTATGGGTTAAACAACCACGGTGGAATAGAAAGTAGAGCATGCAAGTTGTTAATTGGGTTGGTTTTTAGTGAAATGAATTATTGTAAAGAAATCAAAATTAAATGGGTGATATGGATGGGTGATAGCTTATGTAGTGTGGGTATATCTTAGTTAAATAAATTTCAAAATGAGGGAAGGATTCTATGATCTAAAAGGGTAATTTCCTAGGTCAGTTTCTTAGTGGATAAATGCTCTTAAAATTAGTGATTACTACTCACAGTTGTTGCACACTCATAGGTAAACATAATTATGAAGTATGGGGAGGAGTGGTATAGGAAACTATATTTTCTTTGGTGAATATTTCTTCCTTTAAAGTTACTTTTTCACACCCCTAATTAGAAGATTATATTTTAGACCAAGAAGGCATCTATGGTAGCTGTTACACACACTTTATAAAATTATAACAATAGCAAACATTCATACACACTAAGAATAATAACACTGTTTTAAAAAATTGCTAAATAATATGTACTAACTTTAAATATCATTGACATATATATATATAGTTAGCATATTTTTATAAACTAATAAAAATTTAACCTTATATTTTCCACACTTTAAATTATTGTATTATAACAACCATAGAGGAAAAACCTTAATCTCACATGAGCAGAAGGAGAAAACACCAATGCAATTTCATGTATTAGAAATTGACTTCTTCTTGTATTGATACAATATTCTAACCCTTTGGAATGTTCAATTAAATAGTTATATAGACTTGTGGATGGTATGACTCATCCTCCAAGTGTATGTAAACTCATAGTTACATAACATAGTTAGAACCTCAATGATAATTTTATTGTCAAAATTACATGTTTGTGTCTAATTAAATTTAAGTCAAAATTAGTTGGCATTTGTAAGAAAATGAAACATGTGAATTATTATAAACATGTTAGGTAAATTTACATGTAAACTCTATGTATGGGTGGTGTATAAGTAAACTATGGATTTTCACATTAAAAAAATGGACTTCAACTCAAGGTTGACCAAGGCTTGCATGTATGATGAAGTTTTTTGAGTCACTAAAGTGGATTCTTATGTTAAATTGGGAGTTGTAGTTCCATCATTATTATTCAATTAAAAATCCTGGTAGTACTTGTTCTTGATGTCATATTTATATTTGATAATATCCATTTTAAGGAGCAGAGGCCTATTCACCCTATTAGCTTACTATAAGATCCTTGAATGATAAATTTTGGTAGTATTGAAGTTAAATATAAAGATCTCAACTTTAGTGATTTTCTTCCTATAAAATTTGAGTTTATCCTCTATTTATTCTATGGTATTCCCTTGTATATCATGTTTGAAGTTAGTTGAAGCTTTCTACAAGAACTAGTCAAAATTGGTCATGATAACGAGTCTTCCTATTAAATCCTTGGCCTTTGAAAGCTTCATTTCATCCAAAATTTTCCAGGTGAGGGTCTCATGTTCAAAATATTTAGGCATCACTACCTTAGTTGAATCAACCCATTCCTTGACCTCTTGTGTTATGATGGCTACCAAGTTGAGGGCATTTGTAACCTCCAATGTTTTCATCAAATTTAAATATGCATATGACTTTAAGTTTATAAAAACAATAAGGAATTTGAGTTTATTCTAATCTATCTTCAAATAATTCAACAATTATGTGGTCTCTACTATGTCATGGGGCATTTCTTCCCTCATTACACCAATATCCTCAATAGTATTATGCAATGCAGATGCTATATTTTAGATGTCCATCTCAATTTGGGCTAGAAAATTAATAGTCTAATTTTGTTCTCTGAATTGTTCTATTTCTTGATCTATCTCTTCTTATGAAATTTCTATTTTTTCATGTCTTTCTACTGTAACATATTTATGTGTTTCAAGATAGGATTTAAAATCCTTCCTATATGGGGATTTCACTAACTTTTTATCTTTCCTCTTGGACAATGTGAAGATTTATTCCCTTTCCTCCACAATGACTACCATTCTAGTGTCATCTTATAGCTTCCTCTTCATCACCCTATGTACACTCCTTGTATATTTCTCAAAAAATATACTCATAATTAGAAATTTAGTAATCACTAGATTAGGCATTTTTAAGCCCATGACTACATATATGTTTCCCACTATGGGAGGACTAGGTGGGATAGGTCCATGGATTGAGTGTCTAAATATATATTCTCAGCCATTATATCACCTGATGTTTGCTTTAGAGTTTCCTTTAGGATGTGATTAGTGAGTGAAGGCCATATGATTTTGGACCAATCTACTCCACCATATTTAGGTAGTGGATGGACTGTGTACACTAGAATTTTCCTCTTCTCTACCTTCTTAGTGGTTATCATAATTATCTATTGATAAGGACTAGGAAGGGGAGATGGTAGACTCAACTACATAGATGTAACATGTAATTGGAGAGTTACTATTGATCCCCTTCATTTTTCATGGATTTATTATTGGTTTTTAAGGGGAGTGGAACAATAATGGAAGGGATAGTCATATGGATAGTAGGAATGGATGTAGGAGTGGATGTAGGAGGATAAATTGAATGAATAACAAATGGGGAAGTAGGAAATACAAGGGTAGAGGATGGATCATATACCTTGGGAAGTAATAGAGTTGTATGAACAAGGGGTTGAATAGGGTCAACCTCTATCTTAGGGGCCAAGAGAGGAGGGGGGATAGAAGGGGTGAATAAAGTAGGACCAAATGAACTAATTGTAAAAAAATAAAAATAAGAAACAATAGGGGTAATATAAACTAGAGAGGGTGATCACTCACCTAATGTTTTTTGATGTAATGGTGCCTTGATTTTTGAGTCTTAGAGGGTCAATACTTTTTATTTATGTAATTTTGCCTCATCAAAAATATCCCCTCCAACTATCTCTTATGTGGTTGGATCTATTGATGGTCCTTCAATGGATGGGTTTTATGGAAGGTACTAAGCCATTGGTTTTTTTTTATAATATATGGTTGTATTTGGAGTTATGGAGGGATCTATTTATGTGGTTGAGGTAACCATAACAATAACCTATAGAAATTATGAAACATCATGTTGGGCAGGGCCCTCTAAATCTAAGGAATCTAAGTAAACTGGCTCATCTTATTTTCCCCCAAGTGATGTATCTATCACCTTGAGATCCTTATTTACTCCCTTAACTAACATAGAAGGTGTTTAGGAGAATTTTACTTGTTCTCCTATTGGCTGAGTAGGTATACTAGTCCAACATTTATGTGTCCCACCCTTCAGCTAGTGGGAATCTAGTTCGTGCCTCATTTATATAAAGGGAAGGTTCCCTTTGAGTAAGATATAGAATGTATTATTTATATTTAATTTATCATGTCCTCTCCAATATGTGGTCATCATTTTGAGCATTGAGGAACACAAATTCATGATCATAAGGCTCATGTTGATACTTAATACCTAGTCCCTTGATATGGTTTTAAACCTATCCATGGGCATCCCATTTCCTATGTGGAAATAAGGCCAAAGAATAATACTCTCTATACTTCCATACCTCATATAAGTTCTTCAATTTGGTTTAGCACATTGTTAAAATCATTAATTAAGAACCATGAAGGTGGGATTTCGTCTTCTTGTGCATGTCTTCATCAATCCCCCACCATAATTAGTATGTTGTTTCCTACTCTACCAAATTTTTTAGGACATACATAGGGAGCCATAGAGGTGTAATATTATGGAAAATGACCATGATGACTATGTAGTTAGGGTATATCTAGTATTATCCCATTATCAATAGTGTGTTTGTGATGTTATGTGCATAAAGGAGTAAGAATCAAAATATTATTATTTATGTAGTCTAGAGGAGGATCCAGAGAAAGACATTATGGATGTATACGATCCTCATGACAATGTCAAGAAATTAAGACATCATGTAGAAGTGACCTCTTCAAAGCCTCTTGTCTTTATGAAAAAACTACCCTCATAACCTTAATCCAATTACTTGTATAACAAAGATTAATTTTGATGTCTTCAATAAATCAACCAATAGAACCCACTCAAGGTGGAATAATTTGATGCTTGGGAAACCAAATATACTATTCAATAAGACCATCCTACTCCATATTCCCATTCTAAATTTTATTATTGATGTGACATTATTGTATTTCATGCTAATTATTTCTCGAGGGAGAATCTAGCTACTAAGTGTATTACCAATATATTTCTCCTTCTTCAATGCCACTACTCTATATAAATCATATGTGGAATATGTAATAATAAGGGAGAGGTACCTTTGAAATACATCACTAGATATACATGATATAACCTTTTTATGATTGAGATGATGCAAATATATTCCTCTAGATATATTCCATATAAATAATAAATCTTGTAGGAGGTTGATATATATAATGACTTATAAATTTATAGTTATAAAGTGTAACCCTTGTCACATGAGTGGGAGGAGATATGTGGCCAATTTGTTATAGGATAGAGTTAAGTTATCTTCATATGTGTTCACATTAACCTAGTGTATGACATCCCACAGTGTCGAGTAGTTTATATATATATATATATATATATATATATATATATATATATATATATATATTAATATAGATATTTAGATCGTATATTTGATTACTCAATATAATATATGATGGAAAACCTTGAATGAGGTAGAGTTCCCTAGAATGCCCTACTTAAGGATGACATTATTTTGTAGATAATCCAGTATTGGTCTAGTTTATAATTCAATTATTCATCTCTCTTGAGTATGTTTTTAACTCAAATATAGTGGTGTATAGAGCTCTATTATAGGAAGGTAAGTGAACTTATAAGTTAGCTTGAGATTGAATGGGCACATTGTCATTCAAAATAATTTGATATAGCTTTGGAATTGATTTCAAGTTCATGCATACTTGTTTTGATCACAATAAATAAAGTCAATAAAATCACTATAGGACAAGGGAAAAAATATAATCTAGAAAGAAATAAACTAATTTATAAAAAAAATTCTAAAAATTGGAAAAGATAACCTAGGAAGCAGGGAAATTAATCTATGAAAACCTTAAAATATATTATAATAAAATAATAAATATACCCTAATTATACTCTTACCATCTCCTTTATTTCTATTTAGGGACATTTTCATATGGTACAACCATGAATTAATGATTCAAAAATTATCCATTGACTTGATATGTCACCTTATTTCATTGGAGGTCCCTCAGACATAAAACATTATTACCTAGGATCTCTAAATTATGATAAAGTCCAATCCACAATGGAGTAAACTTGTCATATTATCCTTTCTTTTCATGGTATTTTTACCATAGAAGCACCAATTCAAATATTATAAATTATTTGAACTCTTCTCTCTTGTCAAACCATATTTTCACTATATCTTGATGTTTACTAAAATTTTGTAAGGCCTCAATCCTTGAGTCTTCAATTTATATTATGTCTAGTAATCAAGACTCCACCTTCTCACTTGGTTCCATGTATTCTTACATAGATTAGTATGTTAGAAACTTAAGCATGATTGGTAAAATAGGTTGTTTCCTATAGACCAACAAGTAAGATGAGGATTTGAGTGCCTGATTATATCTTGTTTGATCAACTCATAATGCAAAATTTAGTATATTGTGACAATATCTAAGTTTGTCTATTGTAGACTTCTTCATATCATCAAGCAAGTTCTTATTTTTTGATTGAAATAAACCATTTCCTTGTGGGTAATGGTTGGATGATGACCTGATTGTGAATTGATTATCATGGGCCCATTTAGTAAATTCAATTTATTGGAATGTTGGGCCATTGTCATAGACTAGAAAGTTAAGCGTACCAAATCTAGTTGTGATATTATCCTTTAGAAAGTTGATCACATCTTTTGCTCTTGAATTCTTTGTATCTGGAGCTTTAGTTCATCATATGTAATATTATATAGCAATGAGTAAAAACTTGTGGCAAACTAAAGAATTGTGATTAATGACCCCAATGTTGTCAAAACCCCATTGGGTGAATGGTCCTCCTTCAATCACTAGTTGTAGAGGCATGGATTTGGGTACTTCCATTTTTTACTAGACTTGTCATTCATGGCATGTTTAGATGTGAATATATGTGTCCTTGAGAACTATTGGCTAGTAATAACCCATTATAAGGATATTATGGGTAGTGGTGGTTCTATAGGGGTGACCATTGCCTACCTTTTGGTGTAAATTTTCTAAAATTTATTGAGATTCCTCCCATGATACACATCTCAATTAAATTCCTTTATAATTAATTCTATATAAGGTCCATTTTTTGATCATGTAATGATCTTATTTTAGTCTCAAATCTCTCTTTTATTCTCTTTTGAGTTCTAGGGAGTAGGTCCTTAAGAGCAAATACTAAATAATGATAGTATACCAATCGCCTTTAAATACATAGCTTTCACAAACATCTTCAAAAATGATGTGTGGGTTAGGCTCAATCATGAGTTTAATGATGCCTTGACCTCTAATGATCATGGTAACATTGATTTCCATGTCAAATTCTTACAATTTTTCTATCCATTTTCCTTTGTGTTCTCCTAATTCATTTTGTGATAAAGTGATCTTAACAATAGGATCTATTATAATGTCAATTATCTTATTCCTCATGATGTAATCTCAAAATTTATTCACCACTTCGATGAGGGAAAATATTTTATTATCTATCATGAATACCTGAGTTCTTATTCTTTCAAGTTTGTACTCATAAATGTGATAGGATACTCACTCTCCCATTTCTTTTAAGTTAACATAATAATAATAGTATATTCTAAAGCAAATTAATATAGGAAGAAGTATCTGGTGAAGTTTATACTTATTATTAAAATGCCCTAGGATATCATACTAGAGGACATCCATCCATTGTTTGGAATTTTGATAGGAGGGACACCGATGATCAAAGGGACACCAAATGATATAGAGGAAAGATGAGCACTATCTAAGTGGGAAACATGATCAGATAGTATATAGCAAGGGTTGAGGGCTAGTTTATTAAATGTGTATATGATGTAGATTTTGGACATCCAAAAATACATGATAGGACTTGTGACAACACAAGTGTTATATCACAAGTCATATAAAAAGGTACCATTATATAAAATAGCCTTATACAAGTCCATTTTGGATTAGGGGGAACTATATGATTTTGGGTTTCTCATCTCAATCCATCTCATGCATGATATATATGGGATGTAGTCTAGAGGGTACAAGACCATGGGACCATTGGTATTATTGAGTGCATAGATATATGAGAGGCTCCCTATATATTAGTCAATTGGGTTTCACCATGTGGTCGATGATAGTTACCTCAGGTGACTAGATGGAGGCATGACTAAGTAGCATGGGCCATGACCTAAGTGTCACTGCTATAAAGGATCACATAAGGAGAGATTATCTGGTATCCATGCACACACATTACTACTATTTGGCCTAGTTGGGAAACCATGATACTAGGGATAGCTCAAGTATGTATTATGGTCTACTATACCTAGTGGCTATAGCCATAGCCAATGGCACACTTTTTATGGACATTTGGACTCTCTCACCAATTGGCAAATTTTCCTATCAAGCTTAAATACCAACCCCCTAAAATTTGAAACTTTCTAGGATCCTGATTATAACCCCTACATGGTGGTCAAATAGGCACATTTTGGTCAAAAATAATAAGTTTTAGTCATTTAATGAATAATTTAGATGTCAAAAGTCACAAAAAAATTCATAAATCATTTAAATACACTTATATTTGTGTAATTACCTATGTCATAAACTTTCATGACTTGAAAAAGCTTTTCATATAAGATAAAGTGTTTTAAAAGACCAAAAAGGGCTCCCACATGCCAAATTTGGCCCTCAATAGTGTGTAAAAGGTTTAATTATTGTTTTATACATGAAAAATACTCGTATAGTCCTCTTAATGCATTAAATTTGGTAGTCGAGGTCTTAACTTGAGAATAAAAGGCAAAGAAAAGCTTTTTCAATTCATATATCATGAAGAGTATGCACTTGTACAACCATCTATATAACTTGAGATCTAAAATAAGAGATAAATATATGAAAGACTTTTATGAATAATTTCATGGCAAATCGATTCTGAATAGGCTAAAAACTACTCACCTCTAGTAAAGTGGCATTTTTACACATAGAGACAAGGTTCTAAGTTTGCTTCTAGTATGACCATTATAGAGAGAATATAGGTCTTAATTTTTGGTCAAAGAAATTAGAATAAGAGGGATTCCTATTAGATCAAATGGTTATTAAATTTTATATCTCTCCCTCAATAATTGTCTATTTAAATTTAGGGCATAATTTTACAGTCTTTCATCCATTAAGGAAACCATTTTTTTGTAATTTCTCCTCATCAAGGCATCATTTCAATAAAATTCCAATTTACAGAGCTTCTTTGAAACATTATTCATCCTTCATGGAATTTTTCATGTCCATTTCACACTTTGTGGTCATTTAGAGCACAAGAAGACATCTATAATACAAATCCATAGTCTATGTGTTTTGAAAGGAGAATTATATGATCATGAGAGATAAAGGGTTTCAAGTTATCTTATTTTACTCTTGGTAAGGATTTAAATCATATTCATATGTTTTAAAATCAGGTTTCTTAATATATTTCTCAAGTTTCATAGCTAAGAAGCCATCAGGTTCTCTCAATCATCTCCAAAGAGTCCCTATTTAGCAAAAACAAAGGAAAATTAGCATATTTTGAGGTTTTTTATAAACTCCTATGTTTCATTTTCACCATCTTATTCTCCTTAAAAATCCTCTAAGTTGATATGGTTTGAATACACACACACACACACACACACACACACACACACACACACACACACACACACACACACACACACACACACACACACACACAGATATATATATATATATATATATATATATATATATATATATATATATATATATATATATATATATATATATATATATATATATATATATATATATATAGATTCCCATGCTTTAATAAGAATCTCAATTTGGTCTTGGCATACTCTTATTGTCTCCTTTCTACCTCCATTTTGTTCATCCCCATACAACTATTTTCCATTGTCATTTCTCATTGTGTAGGATTCTCTCCACCTTGCATTTGTAGTTCCCCATAATCCAATCATGATTTAAAAACATTACACCCTTATCCATTCCATAGTCTCATTGACATAACGAGCCAAGGTTGCCATGAGTCATCTAAGTCATACTAATTTTATGTGAGGGATCTTCAAACATGTCAAATTTTCATAAAATATCCACCTACAAAAACAATTTACAATCAACAGTTTTTACATGAAGTACAAAAGAAGGCAAACATTGGAAAATATCCAATTTAAAGTATTTATTTAAAAGTATCTCCGCAATCCCAATGATGAAATGAAATGAACATATTCATGTTTGGTGATCTTTATTATGATTGAACTCAATCAATTACATACAAATGGGGTTTACACAGTCATCTACATTTGATAAAGGTCATAATTCTTATGATGTTTTGACATGACATCAAAATATGAGTGAAGGTTAAAATTTAATAAGAGGTTTTTAATTCAAATATGAATTTATTGATGTCATAATAAATAATAGCTATTTATAAACAAGAAATCTAGTGTCCTTTGTTGGCACCTACAGGCTTGGTTTGAGGCCAAAAAATGTTACAAAGAAGGTGTTTCGGTAGTCTCTAAGTATATATAATGACTTTAGTGCCTACTTTGGATAACTAAACACATATTTAATATGAGATAAGTCACTTCAATAAAGTTAAGTATAGGATTCTCAAGGAGAGAGAAATATACAATCATCTAAATAAGGAATACAGTCATAACCTATAGTCATAGGGAATGACAGAATTCATTTTTTTGAAAGGTCAAAACCATCGTGAAGTGTTTGACCAAGGATATACATTCATAGTGCGATGGAGTATTGAAATTAATTATGAATTAATTCATGATCATAAGTAATCAATATGGACTTAAAGTGCCTAAAAAAGACACCTACAAGCCTACTTCAAGGCTATAACATTCTTACAATAGTCAATTTCTTTATCCTTTCTTAGCTTGTAGAGACTAGTTGAACTAAATAGATGCATGAATAATAAATTTTTGAATATGAAATTGGATGTATCTTAAATAAAAATAATTTTTAGGTTTAGATAATGCATGATAATAATAAGAAAAATGACCTATATTTAGCCTCAATAGCAAGTTATAACCAAAGATGAGTACTATGCTCTTCAAACTACCTTCAAGAATGGAAACCCTTAGGGATGTTTTTTGAGTTTTTAGAGACATATCATAACATTGAGAAGTTCATAAACCTATTTAAACCTATTTTAACCCTTTTAAAACTCTTCATCAACCTCAAGCATTGATATAGTCCATACAACATGCTACAGTCAAGCACCTAAAAAGAGGTATGTGATCAAGAAGGGGTAGTGGTGTATAATAACTATTAAATAGCATGAGAATAAAAAGGATCCAAACCCTCATGATACAATTAGTATTTGCATGTAATCTTCACCTATAGCTACTCAAGAAACCCTATAAAGGTTGACAATAAAGATGTTAAATCAATAAGGTCTCACCTTTCTTAATGTTCATAGGGTCCTATTATGTTTTTATTGGCATTTAAAATGGCATGAAGAGTTATTAAATATAATAATGAGTGAATCATAAGCTATAAATGGTCAATCACCTTATAAACCCTCACCTAAAACCATGATTAAAGGTAGGCCTATTCCAAAGTACAAAGGGTTTCAAGCACAATGTATAAAGGAGAGGTTTCATGATTCAAGATAGTGTTTCAAGAAATTTATGATGATTAAGATAATAATGAACTTATGAAGGAGAATGAATTTTATATCCAAACCTAGTTCTATATTCATACACCTTGAAATCAATACCTATAACCATCATAATCCTTTAAACTAGTATATAAATTAAAAGCTAGTGGTCTGACCACCTAAGGAGTTTAGTGTTCAAAAATATGTTTCTAGATGATGGAAAATTATGATTAAATACATCATGATAATTATCAAGTAAAATGATACATAGTCATTTCACGTTAAATAGTACACCTATAGTCAAAAAAGAATAATGAGAGATGTAACTAAAAATGGTCTTATGATTAATACATGCTTCAAGGATCATCACTAGGGAATCTTAGTTGGAAGTATTTGATTGATGATATCATCAAAGTTAATGGTTATTATGTGATCAAGGTGAATTATACTATCCCAAAAAGGGTGACCTACAACCCATTATGTAGGTCTTCTTTTGACCAAACCATGATTAAAAAAAATGAGGCCTACAAGGATATATATGAGGAATAGAGTTAATTTTAAATTCTTAAGGATTGAGTAAATTTTAAATCAAGGTAATCAGTTATTTCACAATGGAAAATATTCATAAATCATGAGATCAGTTAAGACATTCTAATGCATACACAGGTTCATAAGCACAAAATATTCATGATAGGTCTAAAAGGAAAGATTGATATAAGGTGTTAAGCATTGTATTATTTATAAAATATACCTTTTATAATTTTAACCATGTTTAAATTGGTAATATGGTATAAATATGGTTAAGGTTGAGAGGAACATAGTCGTACTTAAAATATGCCTACACACAGTCAGTGTTAAGAGACATTTTAAAGTGAGTTTTGAGGGTTTTTGGAATCTATAGGTAGAATTAAGACCCCAAATTTGGTACACATGGTACTTGGTACTTGATAAAGATTATATATCATCCTCAATTCCATTGTAAAGGTATATAAACTCTCTATTTTAGCACATTCAACTAATTGTTTATAGACAGTCTCAAAGGCAAAAAATAACAAGGTTGAAATTTTGGTCATTAAAGATAAAAATAAAGGTTTTAAAGAGTTATGAATTAATTTTTTATTTATTTTTTCTCCCATATATCAAATATAGTTGAATTTATCTCTAAAACTTACTTATATTCCAAACCCTAGTTTTAGGCCTAAAAGGCCTATAACACCAAAAAACATCCTTAAACCCTCTGAGTAAGATGATACCTTGAAAATCATAAAATTAGATGGTAAATGTACCATGTTTATTATTTTAAGTAGTTATAATCAATAGAAGAATCATTTTCAGTCTAAAGAGCAAATTCAAATTCTGTGAGCTAAGTCAACCATTCGAGCCACCTGATCAAGTGCTCATATCTTTCACCACATGAAGAGTTTGGAAAAATTATATTATAATTATTTTAGTACCCATATTCAATTATAAGTCATTAATAATTGATGTTGTTTAAGGGTATGTACTTCATTAACAATTACTGAGAGAGTAAGTATGTCCAAAATACATACAAACCCTATAAGCAAATTTCTTCATGTGGCTATCTTCTCATACATTTTTCATGGGAACCAAATATTATCAAGGAATTTTATAGGATATATATACTTGGTTTTAATGTCAATAATTTTGGGTTTGGATGTCTATACTTTATGAATCATCATTAGAAAGGTTCACCTCCAAAACTCTCCTAAACCATCATAGTGCTAGTCTTGAGAAAAGTCTCATTTATTGAAATCAAAACCTCATGGATAAACATAAAAAAAAAAGAAAAAAAACATAAATTAAACTCAAATAGGTTCCAAAAAATTATAAATTATTGTTCAAAATTATATGGATCATTGCATATAATAAGTTTTTATAAGAAAAAAACACCAAAAATGATGTACAAGGTAGTTTACATAAAATCTAATCCATGGAGATTGAAACCTGATGCATATTATTCATCCTAAAATTATCATATAGTAAAAAATATTCTTGTAATTGTCCTTAACGTTTCATCAAAAATAGCCACTCTACAGGAAATCGAGGTAATTTTTTTATCTAGTCAACTAATTTGACTGTGTTGCATCAGGAGGATCTATTTAATGACATGGAAAGTTGATTAAGTTATAATATAACAACTTTTTTTAGGTTTTCAAGGTTTTATTTTAGGTTTCAATATCCACCATCTACAAAAGGCTAGACTACTAGGGCTTTTGGCCTAGTAGGCCTTTTGGCCTAGTAGGCCTATTTGATCAAATAAGTCAAGTAAAGAATGGTGTTGAAAGGATATCATTGAGTTATTTTTGATTTTATACACCATATATCTTATATTTAATATTAATTTACATACACATTTAGTATTCAAGTGATAATTCATGCAAATAAGGTGTTATGGGAGTTAACTTGTCTTAATGACCAATCACTCTAGTTGTCTAATTGACTAGCATCATGAATATTTTTTGATCTTCATGCAAGAGAAGGAAATTAGATCACTTTAATCTCACATAAAATAGAGTTAAAAAAATAAATATTATCATATCATTCATGTAAGATAAGTTTGACAAGTTAATGGGCCTACCTCTTCTTTCCAATACTAAAAGGAGGATTATGCAAGGCTTAGACACAAGGATACTTCTTTAAAGATATTATTAGTAAATTATAACTAAAGTTGGTCATGAAATGATTTTTAGTTCACTTCCTCTCCTTTATTCAATTCTAATATCTTGGATAGATTGCTATATCTTCTATATATTCAGGCTTTCAAGCCAATTTTGATGATACCTCTCTTAGGCATGACTAGAATCTACTAAGATTGAGTTTTATAACCTTTAGAGATGAATAAAATGACTATTATTAGATTTCATTATTTTATTATAGTGCATTATATTCATTTGATTTCCACATGTGGTAGTAGTTTCTCCCTTGATAGGTCTTGATCTCACCTAGATATTAGTATGTTATCTTATGCAAGTCATGTTCAATGTTTGATGTCATTTGAATGAGCTAAAATTGGATATAATTTTCTGATTAGTGCCTTGAATTAGGCCTATTCCATCATTTACCTCATGATTTTGTCACTTGATGAAACTTCTATGTGAAATATTATTACATAGGAGTCATTTGGAGTTGAAAATTTAGTTATTGGCTTGTCTTATTAGTGTATTAGGATCTCAAATAGAGTGGATGAACCAGAAATATAGGCGTATCACCAATAATAGAATAGTGTTTACCTTTATGTTTCTTTCCAATCCTTTTCATCCCAAAAATCAGTAGGTTTTAGTAAGTATATCATAAGTGATACATCAGAGGAGCTAGCCTCATCAAAACTATAGGTCTTGTTTGAGTTTAGGTGTCCCACAGTTTAGATCATTCCAATGTTAGTCTAGGTGTGAATTAATTTTATATCAGTCTATCATCCTTCAATAAGGTGCTATTTGGGTTTCTAGTAGTTCTAACATGCCTAGTGGGATATATATTTAGCCATTGGAGTAAGAATTTGTAGCATATTAGTCTTCAATAGTAGTTCAAATTACTCTTATGGTCCTTATCTTAGACATAAAGGCAAATTTTGTTCATAATTCATTTTATTTTCATGCTTTTTCTAGGCCATGATGGCCTATAGAGGACAATTCTATAATTTATATCCCTATTAATAGTTGCAATATGATCCATTTGCATCTCATCCTCATCCAAATGAGCCATATCCATTACAATATCAAACACCCTTACAAAACTCACTAAATTTTCATGATGAGATGGAGGAGATGAAGAGGGTAAACAAAATAATTTTTGAAGAAATATTAGCCTACAAATAAGAACAATAGGTAACCAATCTCAATCTCAAAAAAAACTACCTCCTATTACCACATATCAATTTCTATGGATTATAACTCCATATCAATAAGAAGTTTTACTAATCATGCATCAAGATACAATACTTTCAATACCATAGGATCTTAAACACAATTTTCCAATCTATAATCAAATACAATAGCTGAGCATAAGCCCAAATGTTGAAATCAAGAATAATCCTAAAGTCATTATCACTATCATTTAGCCCTCACCCCTCCATCCTCAAAAACCCAAGTCCTTTCCTTAATGAAAATATATTAATGGAAATATGTAACAAAAAGAGGTTGTGATGACGGTAAATTTTGAGGATACTCATGATAAAATAAAACATCTATGGTATCTTCTATGGACCTGTCTAATCTTCTTGATTGTTTTCATGGGTCTACCATGCCTATTATTGAAAATAAACCTCTATTTTGTGAGGCAAGTGAAGAATAAGTAGATAAAGAGATATAAAATTAAGGTTGATTGAGTGACCAAGTAGAAATAAATCATGATTGGGACACCAATTGGAAAGGACAAACATGATTTAAACATTCATCATGCCAAAGAAGATGAGTTGTAAGAGGTTTCAGTTGAGCATCAAGAGGTTTATTCTCAAAATCTTGTTCATCACATAGTAGTTTTTATTCATCAAGATGTTTCTCAAGATATTGTAGCTACTAATAAGGATAAATTATAGATAAATATTTTTATAGAAAATAGTCATGAAGACAACTCACATAGAGCCAATGTTAAGATTGAGAACATTATTGAAGTTGATGATCATTGGTAGTAGTTATACCATGAGTTTTTAATTGAAATTTAGGAGCTTAAGATGGTTTATTTGAATGATGAGATAATATAGTAGGTTGGAGATTAATCTAAAGATTCCACCAATATTTTGGAGCTTTATAAAAGAAATGCTATTATCGACATTCCAAAGCAAGATGAGATGGAGCTTGAGTGGATAGATGAGATGCCATTATTTACTAACTATGAAGATGAAACAAGTTCATAAGATCAATACTTTTCATATTACTCCATAAAAAGGATGGAAATGTGTAATCAACATGTTTCAAATGGTAAGGATGCTAATGAACTCCATATTTTTTCAACTGATCATGAAGAGATGGACTTTTAGGATGACTTGGAGGGTTTTTTTTTTTAAGATTGATAGTACATCTCCACCACATATGGAGATTTAGGAATGTATTATAAAGAATACTATTGAATTTTTTGATAAATAATATATTAATGACATATTGCATCCATGTTTGAACACCTATCAATAATTTGAAGACATTGGCAAGCCAATACCTCAAATGGAACATAATGAAGACACTAATCCAAGCATATTAGTTGAGTTTCCAATATTATCATTGAATGAGAATGTGAAAAATAAATATCATCCTATGAATGAAGAAGACTTAGCATTATTGATGTAAGAAGCAAGAATATGGTAAGAGGATGATTGGATCTTGGATCCATATATTCAATCCATGTACTTGAGATTGGAGGAAGGAGGCCCATCTACATCATCAAGAATACATGAACATGAAATATTTCATATCTAACAAAAGAGGATATCAAAAGATGGAAAACATGTTTCAAAGTTCCATGGTGGATAATCCAGCTTTCCATTTGATCCTGGAGGAAAATTTTAACTTTAGGTTAGTTGTTCTAGGTTTGTTTTGTTTTAATAAGTGAATAATACAAGCAATAGTTTGTTATCTTTTTATTGTTTTCATTATGTTAGTTTTACTTGATTCTTAGTTTAGTTTTTGTTTTATTTTTGTTTTCATATTCAAAAGAGGTTATCAAAGCCCAAAAGAGTTTGTTTGACATTCAAGAGAGTCATCAAGTCAAGCAATGTTTCATATTATCATTGTCATGTTAAATTCAATAGGTTATTTTGATTAGGAAGCTATTTAATCCATATGAGTCACCATAATGTTGGTAATTTTTCCTCTTAAGGCCAAATACCAACCCCCTATAATTCAAAACTTTATAGGATCTTGATAATAGCCTCTATATGGTGGTCAAATAGGCATATTTTGGTTAAAACAAAATAAATTTTCATCATTTAATTATTAATATGGATGTAAAAAGTCACAAAATAATTTATAAATAATTTTAATAAATTTATATTTGTTTAATTGCATAACTCATAAAGTTTCATGACTTGAAATTGCTTTTCATATAACATAAAGTGTTCTAAAAGACCAAAAATTGATCCCATGTGCCAAATTTCGCCCACAAGAGCATGGAAAATGTTTATTTATTTATTTATACATGTAAAATACTCATTCAATCCTCTTCATGCATTAAATTTGGTTTTGGATGTCTTAACTTGAGAATAAAAGGCAAAGACAATCTTTTTCAATGCATATTTCATAAAGAACATAGACTTGTATGGCCATCCATACAACTTTAGATAATAAAAAAGAGAATAAAAATATGAAAAAATTTCATGAAAAATTGCATTGAAATTAGACTCCAAATAGGCTCAAAACTAGTCACCTCTAGTCAAGTGGCTTCTTTGCACATAGAGATAGGCTTCCAAGTTTGCTACTGGTATGACCATTAGAGAGAGAATGTAGGTTTAAATTTTTAGTAAATAAAGTAGACTCATATGGACTAATTATATATTATTTTTCTCTAAAATTGTATATATATCCCTCATGAATCATCCATTTGAAGTCAAGGAACAATTCTTCAATCTTTCATCCATGAAGGCAATCAGTTTTCTATAATTTCTCCTCATCAAGACATCATTTCAAGAAAATTCTAGTTTATATATATTCTTTGGAATAATATTCATCCTTAGATAGAGTTATTAAGGTCATTTTAAAAATTATAATGGTCATATGTATCTCAATAATAGGTCTATAATGTAAATATGCAATCTATGTGCTTCTAAAGTAGAATTGTACAGTCATGAGAAAGAAAGGGTTTCTAGTTCTTGTGTTTTCTTATTAGATGGGATTTACATCATATTCATATTTTTTCCAAGAAGTTTTATTAATATATTCCTCAAGTTTCATAGCTAATAAATCATTATGTTCTCATATGCATCTCCAAAGAGTCCCTATTTGAGCAAAAACTAAGGAAAATTAGCATATTTTAAGATTTTTTGTAGACTCCTATGTTTCATTTTCACCCTCTTATGCTCCTTAAAAATAATATAAGTTTATATGGATCAAATAGGGATATTCCCATGCTTACATAGGAATATAAAGTTGGTCTTTTCATGCTCGTATTGTCTCCTTTCCACCTCCATTTTGTTCATCCCCATATCACTATTTTTCACTCCTATTTCTCATTGTGTAAGCTTCTATGTACCCTCCATTCATAGTTCCCCATCCTCCAATAATTATTTCTCACCTTCCACCCTTATCTATTCCATGGTATCATTTACATAATGATCAAACATCACCATGAGTCATCTTAGTCATATTAATCTTGTGTGAGGCCTTTTCAAGCATGCCAAAATGTCATAAAATAGTCACCTATAGCAAGTACAATCAATATTTTTTACATGAAGTGAAAAATAAGGTATAAAGTGGAAAATATCCCCTTGAAAGTATTTATTTATAATTATATCTTGAATCCAAATGGATGAAATACAAAGAGCATATTCAAGTTTGGTGACCTTTCTAAAGGTCAAACTTAGTCAATTTCATACAAATGGGGTATACACAATCATCTAAATTTGATAAAGGTCATAATTATTATGACATCAACATATGAGTGATGTTTTAAATTTAATAAAAAGTTCTTGATTCAAATATGACTTTATTGATGTCATAAACAATATGAGGTGGTCATAAATAGGCATACATTCATGGAGTGAAGGACATATTATTTTAAACTAATCCAATCCACTATATTTTGGTAGTTCATGGACTGTGTACACTAGACTTTCCCTCTTTTCTACATTCTTAGTGGTTATCATAGTTTTCTATTGATAATGACTAATATGGGGAAATGGTAGACTCAAATACTTATATGCAACATGTAATTGGGGAGTTTCTACTACTCTCCTTTATTTTTTCATGGATTTATTATTGGTTTTTATCAGGGTTAGAACAATAATGGAAGGGATAGTCATATGGATAGTAGGAGTGGATGTAGGAGGATGAATTAGAGGAATAAAAAATGGGTAATTAGGAACTACAAGGGTAGAGGACGGATCCTCTAACTTGGGAAGTAAAAGAGTTAGACAAATAAAGGGATGAATAGGGTCAACCTATATCTTAGGGGCCAATAGAGGAGGGGGGATAGGAGCGGTTAATAAAGTAGGACCAAATGAAATAACTATAAAAATAGGAAACACTAGGGGTAATATAAATTGGAGAGGGTGATCACTCACCTAATTTTTGTTACTATAATGGTGCTTTGACTTTTGAGTCTTAGAGAGTTAATACTTTTGATTTTTATAAATTTTATTCATCAAAAATCTCCCATCTAACTACCTCTTGTGTGGATAGCTCCACTAATATTCCTTCAATGGTTTGATTCTATGGAAGGGTATGAGCCCTTGACTTATTTTTATAAGAGATGGTTGTCTTTGGAATTATGGAAGGAGATGGATGTGTGGTTGAGTAACCACAATAACCTATGGAAATGATGAAACATCATCTTTAGAAGGGCCCTCTAAATCTTAGGAATCCAAGAAAATGGGTTGATCTTGTTTTTCCCCAAGTGATGTATCTATCACCCTTATTTATTTAGTTACTCCCTTAAGTGCCACAAAGGGTGTTTGGGATATTTTTCCTTATTGTTCTATTGGCTGAGTAGGTACACTAATCAAAAATCTAAATGTATCCCATCCTTTACCTAGTGGGAGTCTAGTTCATGACTCATTTATATAAAAGGAAGGTTCCTCTTAAATAATCTCTAGAATGTATTCTTTAAATTTAATTGATCTTTTCCTCTCCAATACCTAGTTGTCATTTTGAGCATTGAGGAAAAAAAGTCATGATCATATGGCTCATGTTGATACTAGATACCTAGTCCCTTGATATGGTTTTGAACCTATCTATGGGGATCCTAGTCCCTCTATGTCAATGAGAACAAAGAATCATAATGTTTATAATTTTATACCTCATAGAAGTGCTTCAATTTTTTATAACACATTCTTACAATAATTAATTGAGAACCATGAAGGTAGGCTTTCTTCTTCTTGTGCATGTCTTCATCAATCCCCTTATAAATAGTGTGTCTATGATATTATGTACAAAAAGGAGTAATAATCACAAATATTATTATTTATAAAATTTTAAAGGGCTGAAAATTGAGCCATTATGGATGTATACTATCCCTATGACTATGTTGAGAAAGTAAGACATCATGTAGAAGTGACCTCTTTGAGTCCTCTTATCCTTATGCAAAATATTCTCTCATAACCTTGATCCAATCACTTATATAACAAAGGTTAATTTTGATGTCCTCAATAAATAAATCAACTTAACCACTCAAGGTAGAATAATTTAATTCTTGGGACACCAAATAGCCTATTTAATAGGGACATCCTAATCCAGATTCCCATTCTGAATGTTGTTATTGGTATGACCTTATTGTCTTTCATGTTAATTATTTATCTAGTGAACATCCAACTACTAAGTGTCTTATCAATATATTTCTCATTATTCCATGCCACTAATCTATGTAAATCATATCTAGAATTTATAATAATAAGGAAGAGGTACCTTTGAAATGTGTCACTAGAGATGCATGATGTAACCATTTTGTGCTTGAGATGATGTAGGTATGTTCCTCTAGATATCTTCCCTAAAAAGAATAACTCTTGTAGGAGTTTGATACAAAGTATGACTTATGGATTTATAGATAAAAAGTGTAACCTTTGTCACTTGAGTGGGAGGAGGTCTATGGCCAATTTTTACTAAGATAAAGTTAGGTTATCTTCATATGTGTGCACATCAACCTGGTGTATGTCATCCCATAGTGTTGAATATTTAATATAGTGATTATTGAATATGGATAGTTCAAAGAGTATATTTGTGTACTCAATAGAATATATGATGGAGAATATTGAAGGGGGTAGAGTTCCGTAGAATTCCCTAGATGAGGATGCCATTATTTTATAGTTAAGGTGGTACTAGTCTAGTTTTTAATTCAATTATTCATCTCTCTTGGGTATGTTGTTAACTCAAAGATAGTGGTGGATAAGGATCTATCATAGGAGAATAAGTGAATTTTCAAGTTATTTCAAGATAGAATGGGCACATTATAATTCAAACTAATTTGATATAGCTTTGGCATTGATTTAAAGGTCATGCATCATTAATGTCCAACATCTACAACTTTTGTTGATTTTTTCAATTTGAAATTTGACACTTCATTTTTTGGGTATGAAATGTATCTTCTATTGACATGTATTGGGAGTGCCACATCATTACCTCTTTGATAGGGGTCATTTTTTTGCTTCATCATCTTTAGTTTATTTAACATTGAGACTTTTGGTAGTGAGAAGTTAGGAGTGGAAAAATAACACTATTTATGAGAATCCTAAACAAAGTTTCCAAAAACTTTTGATAAAGACCTAATTGTGTCAAAGAAAACCCTTGATTGAATTTATTGAAACCTAAATGTGCCTAACTCTTTCACCAAACAAAACTATCAAAGACCTAAATATGTTAGAGGGATTTTCTAAGGAAAATCATTGAACACTTCTACTAAAGACCTATATTTCTTAGGTAACTTTTCAAACGGATATATGCCAAAGGAATCCTCTAAAGACAAATAATCTAAAATGTAAGACATTAGAAAAGTAGTTCACAAAGAATAGTGGCTAAAGGGTAAATGACAAAGTGCTTCTAGTATAAGGTGAATACAACTTTGGGGTCCCATAGCCAAAAATATTGAATACATTGTTCCAGACAAATTATATGAAGGAAAATGTTGAATAATAAATTATTGTGGGCTATGTAAAATATGAATGTTGAAGACCCTTAATGTACCAAAGTGATTTGTCAAATAAATTTTTTGAAGATAATCATCGAACAAAACCTATAAATACTAGAACCTATCAAAATAATTTTGAGTAATAAAGTTATAAAAAAAATTATTAAAGACATAAATGCGTTAGAATAAAATTTGGAAACATTTCACTGAAGAAGATGAGCGAAAACTTACATATACACAACTTATGAAAATCATTAGTATGTTAGTCCAAGAAGGAAAAATGTACATGTTCATATGAATACCTAATAAGAAAGCTATCATAAGACATGAGGAATTTACTTTTAGGGATCTCAAGTTAAGGATATAGACCAATTCTAAAATATAGTGGGTCCTTATTCTGATAAAAGAAGGAATCGAGGTATGTTGGGTATGATAAATTGTGACTCAAAGGGGAAATACTCTCGAGTATTTAATAATATAGAAAATTTGGTTAGAAACATCTAAATTAAACATGAACCATCATGCACAAGATAAAAAAATTAGATATATAAAATAGACTTTCATTAGACAAAAATAACATACTTTCCCTTTTATTTACCTTGGATCTATGTGTGTGGAAGTGATTTATTTTTATCCTTATTATGAGGACTTTAACAAAGAAGTTGGACAACTATAGGTTTCACTCTAGTTTTTAAAAAGAGATTTAAAATTTTTGGAAGCTCTAATATTGATCTACTACTAGATAGACATCCATAGCCCTAGTAGAGGTACCATTAGTTCCTTCTCTATCCTTATTCTATATTATTTCATGATGAATAGTTCATTGACCTTATTTAATCATTTTAAACTCTTTGATCACCTTTGGATTTTTATTATAAGCCTTTTGGATCACTCTTTTGTGGATGATTTGATCCTTATGTTTATTTTATTTTATTTTGAAGAACATTGTTAAGAGAGGAAGAGTAGAAACCATAATGAGATGGTATATATGAATGTATAAGTTTACCATATTGTCCTTGTTAATTGTACCTTTATAAATGGTTATTTCCTCAAATAATTATTATTATAATAAGTGAATTTAATCTAGGGAAAGTGAAAAAAAGTTTCTAAAATCTGTATCTAGTAATGAAATTAGCCTTCACATGCCTAATTAAATTATTTATATTTATCTTGTTCATGATCAATCTTATTGTTGTACACTTGAACTCTTAAAATCTAAAATGTATGGGTGTAAAATTTTGTAAATAAATAAGTTGATGTACCTACTCTTGGTATATTTTCCCATAGGCTAATCTTTTAGATTTTAAACATGTTAAAATAAGTCTAAATAGGTTGGATAATTTTTTTGAGCACATTATCTAAAATCAATCAAATTTCCATATGAAAAAGGGAAACATCTAATATAGAAAATAATAAACTACTCTATAAAATACTGTTAAAAATAGGAAAAGTTAACATAAGAAGCAAGGAAACTAATCTATGAAAACCATAAAATATATTATAATAAAATAGTAAACATAACCAAATTTTACTCTTACCATCACCTTTGTTTCTATTCAAGGACATTTCATATGGTAAATCCATGAAGTAATGCTTCAAAAACTATCCATTGACTAGATATGTCATCTCATTGCCTTGGAGGTCCCTTAGACATAAAGTATTATTACCTAAGATCTATAAAATATGATAAGGTCCAATCCATAATGGGCTGAAATTTTCATATTTTCATTTAATTTTGTGGGCCTTGTCCCATAAAATCACTAAGTCAAATATTCTATATGCTTTAAACTTTGCTCTCTTGTCAAACCATCTTTTCACTATATATTGATGTTTACTAAAATTTTGTAAGGCCTTAATCCTTGAGTCTTCCATTTCTATTATGTCTAAGAATCAAGACTCCACCTTCTCACTTGGATTCATGTATTATTGCATAAATTTATATTTTAGAAAATTAAACGTGATTGGTAAAATAGGTTATTTGTCATATACTAGCAAGTAAGATGAGGATTTGAGTGTCTGATTATATCTTGTTTCATCATCCCACAATGTATACTTTAGTAGATTATGATCATATATAGGTTTTTATATTATAAAATTATTAATAGAATCAATGAAATTATATTTTGATTCAACAAACCCATTTCCTTTTGGGTAATGGTTGGATGATGACCTGATGATGACTCAATTGTCATGGTCCTATTTAGTAAATTCAACTGATTAGAATGTTAGGCCATTCTCATAGACTATAAAGACAAGAGTACCAAATATAGCTGTGATATTATCCTTTATAAATTTGATCACATCTTGTGCTCTCAAATTCTTTTTAGATATATATTTAGTTTATCATGTGTAATAGTCTGGAGTGATGAGTAAAAAATTGTGGCCAATTGAATAATTATGATTAATGAACCCAATTTTATCCAAACCCCATTTGGTGAATGGTATTATTTCAATCACTAGTTGTAGAGACATGGATGTGTTTACTTACTTATTTTATAAGACTTGACATTTATGGCATGTTCATACATGAACACATGTCTCCCTGAATACTAATGGCTAATAATAACCCATTGAGGATATTATGGGTAGTGGTGATTCTAGAGGGATGACCATTGCGTATCTTATGGTGCCAATTTTCCAAAATTTCTTGAGATTTTTCCTATGATATGAATTTCAAGTAAATTCCTTCATAATTACTTATATATAAGATCCATTTTTTTGATCATGTAATGATCTGATTTTAGTCTCAAAGTTCTCCTTTGTTCTCTTTTGAGTTCTAGGGAGCAGGTCCCTATGAGTAAATAATGAATAATTCCAATATACCAATCCATTTTAAATAATTAGTTTTCATAAACCTTTTCAACAATGATGTGTGGGTAAGGCTCAGTTAGTATTTGAATGATGCCCTAACCTCTAACAATCGTAATAGGCTTAATTTCCATGTAAAATTCTTACAATTTTCCATCCATTTTCCTCTATGTTTTCCCAATTTATTTTGTGATAAAATGAGTTTAAAAATAGGATTTAGTATAATGGAAATTATATTTATCCTCATGATGTAATCTCAAAATTTATTCACCACTTTGATGAGGGAAAACATTTGTTTATCTATCACAGAATTCATGAGTTCTTCTTCTTTCAAGTTTGTACTCATTAATGTGATAGGATACTCACACTCCTATTTCTTTTAGGTGATCATGAAAATAATAGTATATTTTGAGGTAAATGAATATAGGAATATGTATTTGGTTAATTCTATACTTATTAGTAAAATTCCTTAGGATATAATACTATAAGACATTCATGCATTGCTTGGACTTCTAATAGGAGGGACACTGATGATCATAAGGACACTAGATTATCTAGAGGAAAGATGAGAACTATCCAAGTGGGTAATGTGATCAGATAAGATATACCTAGGCTTGAGGTCCACAGAAGGCTACAATAGACTTGTGATAGCACAAGTGTTGTGTCACGAGTTGGATGGTAAGGTACCATTGTATAAAATAGCCTTGTGCAAGTCCATTTTGGATTAGGGGGCACCATATGATTTTAGATATATCATCTTGGTACATCTCATCAATTATATGTATGATATGTTGTCCATAGGGAAGAATACCATGGGACCATTGGTATTGTTGAGTGCATGGATATATGATTAGTTCCCTATATATTATCCATATGCATTGAGCCATGAGAGTGATGATATATTACCTTACGTGAATATATGGAGGTAGTAGCATAGACCATGCCCCATGTGATAGTGTTATAGAATATTGCACAAGGAGAGATTATGTGGCATCCATTCACACATATTGCTACCATTTGGCCTAGTTGGGAAACCATGGAGATAAGGTTAGCTTGAGTGAAGATCATGGTCTACTATATATAGTGGTTAGATCCATATCTAATGGCATAATTTCTAAGGTAATTTGTCCTGTCAAGTCCAAATATGAACACCCTATAATTCAAAACTTTTCAAGATCCTATTAATAACCTCTACATGGTGGTCAAATAAGCATATTTTGGTAAAAAATATTAAATTTTTGGTCATTTAATAACTAATATGAATGTAAAATTTCAAAAAAATATTTCATAAATCATTTTAATACATTTATGTTTGTGTAATCTCCTTACTCATAACGTTTCATGACTAGAAAAATATTTTTATATAAAATAAAGTGTTTTAAAAGACCAAAAATGGCTCCCACATGCAAAATTTTCCCCTCAAGAGTGTGGAAAAGGTTCATTTATTTTTTATTCATGTAAATTACTTGTGTAATCATCTTCATGCATTAAATTTGGTGGTGGAGGTTTTAACTTGAGAATTAAAGGCAAAGAAAATATTTTTTAATGCATATTTCATGAAGAGTATGAAATTGTACAACCATATATACAACTTGAGCTCTAAAATAGGATAAGTAGGATATGAAATATGTTTAATAATAATTCCATGGAAATTAGATTCCAAACATGCTCAAAACCAATCAAGTGGCTTCTTTGCACATAGAGAAAGGCTTACAGGGTTGGTATTGGTACGACCATTAGCAAGAGAATCCATGTCTTAATTTTTGGTCAAAGAAATTAGAATAAAATGGATTAATTTTGAATCAAGTTTTATCAAATTATATATTTATCCCTCATGAATTATCTATTTGAATTTAGGGCATAATTCTAGTGTCTTTCATCCATGAAGGAAACTGGTTTTATGCAATTTCTCCTCATCAAAGCATCATTTCAAGAAAATTTCAATTTGATAAGATTATTTGGAACATTATTCATCCTTTTATGGAATTATTCAGGTACTTTTAACACTTATTATGGTCATATGTACCTCATTAATATGTCTACAATGTAAATATGTAGTCTACGTATTTTAAAAGGAGAATTGTACGATCATGAGAGAGAAAAGGTATCAAGTTCCCTTATTTTCTTATTGGTAGGGATTTACATCATATTAATACTTTTTAAAATCATACTTATTAATATATTCTTCAATTTTAGTTGATAATAAGTCATCATGTCCTCTCAATCATCTCCAAAGAGTCCTTGTTTAGCAAAAACAAAGGAAAATTAGCATATTTTATGGGTTTTTGAAGACTCCTATGTTTCATTTTCACCCTCTTGTTCTCCTTCAAAATACTCTATGTTGATATGGTTTGAAGAGGGATATTATAATTATTTCATAGTAATCTCATGTTGGTCTTGGCATACTCTTATTCTCTCCTTTCCACCTCCATTTTTTTCATCCCCATATCACTATTCTCCACTACTATTTCTAATTGTGTAGGCTTTCCTCTACCCTTCATTCATAGTTACCCATCCTTAAATCATGATTTCCCACCTTCCACACTTATCCATTCCATGGTTTCATTGGCATAAGGAGACAAGGCCATCATGAATCATCTTATTCATACTAATCTTGTGTGAAGCCTCTTCAAACATGACAAACTATCATAAAATAGTCGCCTAAAAAAACTAAGTGTAATCCATGGCTTTTCCATGAATTAAAATATAAGTTAGACAATGGAAATTATCCCCTTGAAAGCATTTATTTAAAATTATCTCTTCAATCTTGATGGATGAAATATAATGAACATAGTCATGTTTGGTGACCTTTCTTAAGGTCAAACTCAATAAATTTTGTATAAATGGGGTATACATAGTCATCTACCTTTGATAAAGGTCATAATTATTATGATGTTTGGACATGACATCAAAATACGAGTGATGTTTGACATTAAATAATAGGTTTTTAATTCAAATATGACCTTATTAATTTCATAAACAATAGGAGTTCATCATAAATATGCAATTTACTATCATTTGTTCACACCTTAATGTTTGGTTTGAGGTCAAAACATGTTACAAAGAAGGTGTCTTGGTAGTCTTTAAGTATTTATAATGACTTTAGTGCCTACTTGGGATAACTAAATGAATAGTTAATATGAGATAAGTCACTTCAATTAGGTTAAGTTGAGGATTCTCAAGGAGAGAGAAATATACAGTCATCTAAAAAATGAATATAGTCATAACCTATAGCAATAAGGAAGGACACAATTCATTTTTTTGAAATTTCAACACCATGATGAAGTGTTTGAGCAAGGATAGAAATTTATAGTGTGATGGAGTATTTATCTTACTTATGAATTAATTGATGATCATAAGTCATCAATAAGGACCTACAGTGCCTTGAAAAGACACCTACAGGCCTACTTTAAGGTTATAATAGTCTTACAATAGTCATGTTCTTTATCCCTTTTTAGCTTATGGAGGCTAGTTGAATTAGATAGATGCATAAATAATAAATAATTACATATATCCTTAGAGGGATCTTTAATATAAATATTTTTTAGGTTCAGATAAGGCTTGTGAAGCATAATAATAATCACCTATAGTCAATCTCAATAGCAAGTTACAACTAAGGATGAGTACTATGCTCCTCAAACTACCTTCAAGAATGGAAACCCTTAGGGATGTTTCTTTAGTTTGTAAAGATATATATTAACATTGAGAATTTTATAGGGATGAGGGAAGATGGAGCGCGGTCATGGAAATGGCTATGCTAAAACCCTTACCTCTATGGCCACAGACTTAGGCGACCAGATCCCAGTGTAAAGGGATCCTTGGTGCTGAGCGCGGTGTGGAAATGTGAATCCTTTATTGCGTGGCTCGTTATTTTTCTTCAGAATGCAAAGAAAATAGTGATCAGAAGGGCAAACTTTGTTTCCCTTTGTTTGGAATGTCAAAAACTTGTGCATGGAGAGGTTGTGGTAGTTGAGATATCAGACCAGTGCGTGCGGTGAGGGTTTGGCCATGGGGAGTGCCTTGTATGGCTCCCCATGGTGGCAGCTGATGAGATGATAGTGGATCGGGTGGGGATATGTTTTTGTTAAAACCCTAGGTTCAAAATTTGAAGATGATGTATTTTAGGGTTGGAGACCAGACCAGGTTACTTGCCATTGCCTTCTGTTTGAGGGATTGCGGCTCATGTAGATGTGTTTCCAGATGTCTTTGATGAAATTTTGATTGCCATGGCAGTGAATCCTCTGGGTTTAGCAGAGGGAGAGAATGGGTAGGTGATTGGGTGGATGGTTAGGGCGATGGCGGTGCTAGTTTTGGGGTTTGTCTCTTTGATTGTTTGGTTGGGGTTGGGTCTGAGGGCTGGCATTTATGCGGTTCCCTCAAACCCTTCCTCGTGTATATGCGGTTTTGAAAAGTGAGATATTTTATTGCGTGGTAAATTTTTAAGGCTATAGGTCCTTGTAAAACTTGGTTACTTGTTTCAGGTCATAGAGCCTAGTTTTTCTATTTAGGTTTTAGGTCCTTGTAAAACTTGGGGAGCTTTTATTGGTTTCAGGTCCCTGTAAAACTTGGTTTTGTTACTATTTTTTAGTGGATTTGCCTTTTCTGGCATTTTGTAATGCTTTATCTTTCATGATCTGTAAAGGGTTTCGGGGCCCCTCCAAAACCTGTTTTTACCTTAATCTAAAACATTGAGAATTTTATGGACCTATTTACACCTATTTTCACCTTTTGAAAACTCTTCATCAACCTCAATCATTGATATAGTCCATACAACATGTTATAGTCAAGCACATAAAGAGATGTCTATGATCAAGAATAAGGCATAGTGGTGTATAGAAGATTTTGATACTTCAAGAGAGAAATTGATAAAAAAATAAAAATGAACATGAAAAATACAAAAGGATCCAAAACCTAATGATATATTCAATCTTTCCAAGGAATCCTCACCTATAGTTGTTTAATAAACCCTATAAAGGTTGACAATCAAGACTTTAAAGCAATCAGGTCTTTCCTTTCTTAATGCTCATAGGGTCCTACTATGTTTTCAAAAGTATTTCAAATGGAATTAATAGTTATTAATGATAATAACGAGTGAATAATAAACTATAAAGATTAAATCACCTTGTAAACCCCCACTTATAACCATGCTTAAGGGTAGGTTTATTCTAATATACAGAGAAGTTTCATGATTCAAGTACAATGTATAAAGGATAAGTTTCATGATTCAAGATAGTGTTTCGAGAAATTAATGATGATTAATATCATCATTAAATTATGAAGGAGAATGAGAGTTATATCATAACCTAGTGCTATATTCATACACCTTGAAATCAATACCTACAACCATCATAATCCTTCAAACTAGCATACAAGTTAAAAGCTATTGGTTTGACCACCTAAGTAGTTTAGTGTTCAAAAGGATGTTTCAAAAGGATGGATAATGATGAGTCAAGACATCATGATGATTCTCAAGGACAATGATAAATAGTAATTTCACCTTAACTAGTACACATATAGTTAATAAATAATAATGATAGATGTACCTTAAAGTGGTCTCATGATTAGCATATGCTTCAAGGATCATCACCAAACAGTCTTAGTGGGAAGTATCTGGTTGATGATATAATCAAGGTTAAGGGTTTTTATGTGATCATGGTGGCTTATAATATCATAAAAAGGGTGTCCCATAGCCCAAGTTGTATGTCTTATTTTGACCAAACCATGATCAATAAAATGAGGCCTATAAGGATATATCACGTGGAATAAAGTTTATTTCAAATGTTTAAGGATTGAGGAGGTTTTCAAGAAAGTTAAAAAACAAGGTCATGGGCTATTTATCAATGTACAAGATTCATAACTCATGAGATCAATCAATACATTCTAATTCATACACAAGTTTACAAGCACGAAATATCCATTATAGGCCTAAAAGGAAAACTTGACATAAGGTGTTAAGCAATGGTTTATTTATCGAATAGACATTGTAGTATTTGAACCATGTTGAAACAAGTAATATGGTGTAAACAAGGTTAATGAGGAGAGGAACATAGTCATGCTTAAAATATGCCTACACACAGTCAACATTAAGAGACATTTTTGAGAGAGTTTTGAGGTTCTTTAGAATGTACGGGTAGAATTAAGACCCAAAATTTGGTAAAAATGGTCCTTGGTACTTTATAAATCTTCCATGTCATCCTAATGGCCATTATAAAGGTGGATAACCTCTCTATTTTAACACTTTCAAATGATTATCTACATATAGTCTCAAAGGCAACAAAGAGTAAGGTTGAAATTTTTCTTATTAAAGATTACAATAAAGGTTTGGAAGAGGTATGAATGGAATTTTTATGATTTTTTTCTCCATTATATCACATAAAGTTGAATTGAGCTCCAAAACTTAGTTTTAGTCCAAAACCCAGTTTTAGGTCTAAAAGGCCTATAACACCAAAAATCACCCTCAAACTCTCTAATAAAGATGAAATGTTTAAAATAATAAAATTATATGGTAAACCTCCCATGATGATTATTTCAAGTAGTGAGAATCAATGGAAGAGTCAACTTTAGTCCAAAGAGCAAATTCAAATTATGTAGGCTAAAACACCCATTTGAGCCACTTGATCAAGTGCTCATATATTTCACCATGTGAAGAGATTGGAAAAAATATATTAGAATGATTTTATTACCCATATAAATTTATAATTAATTAATAATTGAGTTTTATTTATGGTCTATATTTTATTAACAATCGCTAAGAGCATAAACATCTCTAGAGTGCTTGCAAACCCTATAATCAAATTTATTCATGTGGTTATATTTTAATACCTTTTACATAGGAAACTAATATTATTAAGGATGTTTAGTGGGTATATATACTTTCTTTTTCATTTCAATAATTTTGGGTTTGGATTTTTATTCTTTATGAACCATCATTAAGAAGGTTCACCTCCAAAACCCTCCTAAACCCTCATAGTGACCAGTCTTAAGAAAAGTCTCATTTATTTAAATAAAAACATCATGGATCAACATAAAAAATATTAAAATATAAATTAAACTCAAATATGTTCCCAAAAAAGGTAATTTATATAGATCATGGCATAAATTAGGTTTTAGATAAAAAAAGCACCAACAATGATGTACAAGGGAGTTTACATGAAATACAATCCATAGAGATTAAACCCTGATATGTTTAATTCATCCTTAAATAATCATATATTAAAAAATATTTCTAGAATTAGCATTACTAGCTCATCAAAAATAGCCACTCTATATTAAATCGAGGCAATTTTTGACCTAGTCAACTAGCTTGACTGAGTTATAGGTTTTTATTCATTAGGAAGATTTATTTCATGAGATGTAAAGTTTATTCAGGTATAATATCACCATTATTCATGTTTTCATGGTTTTATTTTAGGTTTCAATAGCCACAAAGTACATAAGGTTAGGCTATTAGGCCTTTTAGCTAGTAGGCCTATTTGATCAAACAAGTCAAGTAAAGAATGGCATTGAAAGGATATCATTGAGTTATTTTTGAGTTAATAGACCACATATATGATATTAAAGTGTAATTTACATACACATTTATGATTCAAGTATTAATTAATGTAAATAATGGCTTAGTGGAGTTAACTTCTCTTAAGTACCAATCACTCTAGTTGACTAGTTAACTAGCATCATGTATATTTCTTGATCTTCATGCAAGAGAAGGAAATTCAATTACTTGAAAATAAATCAAAGTAGATTTCACAAACCAAATATTCGAATAAAATTAATGAAAGAGAAATTTGATAAGTAAATGGGCCAACCTCTTCTTTCCAAAACCAAAAGGAGGATCATGCAAGGCTTAGACATAAGGATACTTCTTCATGGTTATTATTAGTAAATTTTAACTCAATATAGACTTTAAATGATGTTTAGTTCACTTCCTCTTCTTTATTAAACAACAATATCTTGTTTATATTATTACATCTTCTATATATTCAAGATTTCAATCCAATTTTAAGGATCCCTCTCTTGGGCATGACTAGAATCTACCAAGATTTAGATTTGTAACCTTTAGATATGAATAAAATGACTATTTTTATATTTGATTATTCTAGTATAGTGTGTTATATTGGTTTTATTTTCACATGTTATAGTAGTTTATCCCTTTTTAGGTCCTAATCTCACCTAGATACTAGTATGTCATCTTACATAAGTCATGTTCAATGTTTGATTAGCTAAGCTGACATTGGATATAATTGGTTGGTTAGTGCCTTGAATCAGGCCTATTCCATTATTTCCCTCATGCTTGGTCACTTTATGAAACCTCTATGTAAAAATACTATTGTATAAGAGTCATTTAGAGTTATAGATTAAGTTATTGGCTTTTTTTATTAGTGTTTTAGAAGCTCAAATAGAGTGGATGAACCAACAATATAGGCATATCACCAAAAATAAAATAGTATTTACCTTTTTCTTTCTAAGCCTTTTCATTTCAAAAAATAGTAGGTTTTAGGAAGCAAATCATAAGTGATACATTAGAGGATCTATTCCCATCAAAACTACAAGTCTGGTCTAAGTTCAGGTATCCCATACTTTAGATCATTCCAATGTTATTCTAGGTATGAAGGAGTTTTAGATCAATCTATCAGCCTTTAGTAGGTTATTATCTAGGTTACTAACACTTATGGCACACCTAGTGGGACATAGATTTAACCATTGGAGTACAAATTTATAGCATACTAGTTTTCAAAAGTAGTTTAAAATACTCCTATGGTCCTTATCTTGGAGGTAAAGGAAAATTTTGTTCATAATTTAGTCTAAATTCATTTGTTTTCTAATCTATGGTAGCCTACAGAGGAGAATTCTAATGTTCATCTACTTATAAATATTTCAAGTATGATCCATATGCATCTCATCTTCATCCAAATGATCCATATCCATTCTAAGATCAACGAACCTTCCAAAACTCACTAAATTTTCATGATGATATGGATGAGATGATGTGGGTAAACCAACTAATTATTGAAGATATATTAGCCTACAAACAATAATAATTAGGTAACCAATCTTAATCTCAAAATACACCACCTCCTACTGCCCCATATCAATCTTCATGGATTGTATCTCCATATTAGTAATAAGTTTCCCCACTCATGCCTCAAGTTGCAATACTTTAAATACCAAAGGCTCTTAAACCAAATTTTGTTGAAGATTTTTCAATGATGTCATGGAGGTGTCCAGCTAAGTAGATGAAGTGTCTTGATCATCTAAGTGTCAGTCATAAATTGTGCTTGTCCTAGTATGATTTAAGTAAGCTTGGTTGATATTTAGTTTTTGCATGATTAGGTATGATTATGAAGTATTTATAATGTGTGATGGGTCCTATTATATTTCAAATATTCTTGGAGTGCTTATGGAAATGCATGGTGTTCATCTGATTCTTTATTATGTTCATCTATGCATAGTTGGTTCTATGGTAGAAATATCCAAGTAGGTAGTTTTTTGACATCAAAATTGTCACATATGGATGATTTAGGGGGATTTTGTCATATTTTTGTGATCACATTATTCCTAAGCTAATGAGGTTTAAATTTTAGGTCATGAGGTTAAGCATAGCTAAAGATATATAGGTGCAAAGTTGGCCTCTCAAATAGAAGTGCACTAAGTTCCTATACTTAAAGATGACAATAAATTTGAAGTGTTGGTTATTAAAGATGAAAATAAATGTTTTTAAGAGGTATGAATGGATTTTTAATGTTGTTTTTTTGCCCATATATCACATAAGGTTGAATTGAGCTCCAAAACTTAGTTTTAGCCCAAAACCCAATTTTAGGCCTAAAAGTCATATAACACCAAAAATCACCCTCAAACTCTCTAAACAAGATGAAATATTTAAAATAATAAATTTATATGGTACACATTCCATGATAATGATTTCAAGTAGTGAGAATCAATGGAAGAGTCAACTTCAATCCAAAGAGCAAATTCAAATTATGTAGGCTAAGACACCCATTTGAGCCACCTGATCAAGTGCTCATATCTTTCACCATATGAAGAGTTTTGAAAAAATATATCAAAATGATTTTATTACCAATATTAAATTATAATTAATTAATAATTGAGTTTTATTGAGGGTCTATATTTTATTAACAATTGTTAAGAGCATAAGCATGTCCAGAATGTTTGCAAACCCTATAATCAAATTTCTTCATGCAGTTATATTTACATACCTTTTTCAAAGGAACCCAATATTATTAGGGATTTTTATTGGGTATATATAATTTTTGTTTATGTCAATAATTTTGGGTTTTGATATTTGTTATTTATGAACCATCATTAAGAAGGTTCACCTCTAAAACCCTCCCAAACCCTCATAGTTACCAGTCTTAAGAAAAGTCTCATTTATTTAAATCAAAACCTCATGGATCAACATAAAAAATATTAAAATATAAATTAAACTCAAATAGGGTTACAAAAATGGTAATTTATTATAAGGAATTGTATAGATCAAGGCATGAAATAGGTTTTTGAGAGAAAAAGCACCAACAATGATGTACACGGGAGTCTACATGAAATCCAATCCATATAGATTGAATATTTATATGTGTTATTCATCCTTAAATAATCATATATTCAAAAATATTTATATAATTATCCTTATTAAATCATCAAAAATAGCCACTCTATAGTAAATTGAGGCAGTTTTTGACCTAGTCAACTAGCTTCACTGAGTTGTAGGTTTTTTTTCATTAAGATGATCTATTTCATTAGATGTAAAGTTTATTAAGGTATAATATAAACATTATTAATGTTTTCATGTTTTTATTTTATATTTCAATATCCACCAATTACATAAGGTTAGGCACTAGGCCTTTTAGCTAGTAGGCCTATTTGATCAAATGAGTCAAGTAAAGAATAGCATTGAAAGGCTATCATTTAGTTATTTTTGAGTTACCAGATCACATATTTACTATTAAAGTGTAATTTTCATACACATTTATTATTCAAGTATCAATTCATGTAAATAAGAGCTTAGTGTATTTAACTTATCTTAAGTACCAATCACTCTAGTTGACTAGTTGACTAGCATTATGCATATTTCTTAATCTTCATGCAAGAGAAGGAAATTCAATTACTTTAAAATCACTTAAAGTAGAATTCAAAAAATAAATATTGGAATAACATTAATGCAAGAGAATTTTTAAAAATAAATGGGCCCACCTCTTCTTTGCAACACCAAAAGGAGGATCATGTAAGGCTTTCACATAAGGATACTTCTTCAAGGTTATTATTAGTAAATTGTAACTCAGTCTAGACTTGAAATTATGTTTAGTTCACTTCCTCTTCTTTATTAAACACCAATATCTTGGATATATTCTTATATCTTTTATATATTCAATATTTCAACCCAATTTTAAGGATCCCTCTCTTCGGCATAACTAAAATCTACCAAGATTTAGATTTTTAACCTTTAGAGATGAATAAAATGACTATTTTTAGATTCCATTATTCTAGAATAGTGTGTTACATTGGTTTTATTTTCACATGTTATAGTAGTTCTCCCTTGGTAGGTCATGATCTCACCTAGATACTAGTATGTCATCTTATGTAAGTTATGTTTAATGTTTTATGTCATTTAGCTGAGCTAACATTGGATATAATTGGTTGGTTAGTGCCTTAAATTAGGCCTATTACATTATTTCCATCATGATTTTGTCACTTGATGAAACCTCTATGTAAAATACTATTGCATAAAAGTCATTTAGAGTTATAGATTAAGTTATTGACTTGTTTTATTAATGTTTTAGAAGATCAAATAGAGTGGATGAACCAAAAATATAATAGTATTTACCTTTAGTTTTCCTTCCAAGCCTTTTCATCACAAAAATTAATAGGTTTTAGTAATAAAATCATAAGTGATACATTAGAGGATATAGCCCCATTAAAACTAGAAGTTTGGTCTAAGTTAAAGTATCCCATACTTTAGATCATTCCAATATTATTCTAGGTATGAAGGAGTTTTAGATCAATCTATCAGCCTTTAGTAGGTTACTATCTGGGTTACTAACACGTATGGCACACCTAGTGGGACATAGATTTAACCATTTGAGTACAAATTAATAGCATATTGGTCTTCACTAGTAGTTTAAATTACTCCTATGGTCCTTATCTTGGAGATAAAGGAAAATTTTGTTCATAATTTAGTCTAAATTCATGTGTTTTCTAAGCTATTGTAGCCTATAGAGGAGAATTATAATGTTCATCTCCTTATCAATATTTCCAGTATGATCCATATGCATCTCATCTTCATCCAAATGAACCATATTCATTCCAAGATCAACCACCATTCTAGAACTCACTAAATTTTCATATGAGATGGATGAGATGAAGTGGTTAAACCAAATGATTACTAAATATATATTATCCTACAAAATAGAATAATTAGCTAACCAATCTCAATCTCAAAAAACACCGCCTCCTGTTGCACCATATCAATATCCATGGATTATATCTCCACATTAGTAAGAAGTTTTCACAATCATGCCTCAAGATGTAATACTCTAAATAGCAAAGGCTCCTAATCCAATTTTTTTTTGAAGAGTTGTTAGTGATGTCATGGAGGATCCAGCTAAGTAGATGAAGTGTCTTGATTATCTAAGTGTCGATCATAAAGTGCGCTTGTCCTAATATTATTTACGTAAGATTGGTTGATATTTAGTTTTGGCATGATTAGGAATGATTATTAAGTATTGAGAATGTGTGAAGGGTCCTATTATATATCAAAGATGCTTGGAGTGATTATGGGAATGCCTGGTGTTCATCTGATTCTTTATTATGTTCACCTATACATAGTTGGTTCTATGGTAGAAAAATCCAATTAGGTAGTTTTTTGACATCACCATTGTCATGTATAGATTATTTAGGGGGATTTGGTCATATGGCTATGGTAAAATTATTCCCAAGTTAATGAGGTTTACATTTTAGGTCACGAGGTTGAGTATAGCTAAAGATATATATGTGCAAAGTTGGCCTCTTAAATAGAAGATCACTAAGTTCCTATACTTAGCCAGACCATCACTACACATCATGCAGATATGTATGAAACAAAAAGTTTTTGCATTTATTTTAGATATTAATAAAGTAAATAATGGTCAAAAGTTTACATGGAGATGTTACCTATAGTTCCAAGAAATTGCCCTAAAAATTGGGATTCTTGAAGTGATTTCTAGCTTAAGTTATAAAGCTTCAAAGTTGCTTTAACAAACTATGATGGGTAGCGACCATCAAGTTTAATAATCTTTAAGTCTAAGGTCATTGGTATAGAAGATAAAATAGTGAGTGCTTAATAATACATATTGAGATCAATGGTGCATATGAAGTCAACATGTCAAAGGTTGTACATACTAGTGATAAGTGTCACAAGCTCACTAATCTGATAGAAGATCAATGATGGGTGGTGATTCATACTTATAAATATAAATAGTGTGGGAAAAGTCAAATAGTCAACAAATCACATGGGATTTCCAAGTGGAAAAAGCACATGGACTAATAGTAAAGTGTTTAGAATGCACATGATGGTGCTAAGTGTCATAATTATGGGAGTTCTAATAAAAATCTAATAGTGATCACTACAAGATAAAGACATAATTCATATATAGAGATCAATGGTGTGAATTTGGTAAATATTTAAATCACACACAATATGACATCAACATGTTTGATGTTGAATAGTTTTCAAAAGGTAAAGATTAGAACTAGGTAGGGATCTAAAAGTGAGTGGGTATTCATATAGATCTAGATGTATGATGCATATTGAGTCAAAGAGGACAAAGTGTTTGATGTTTAATATGGTTAAAGTCTAATATACTCTCAAAAATATTGATGAAGCATGTTTTTTATAAATTTTAAAGAAATAGAGAGATGATGACAAGTGATTGATGTTTAACAGTTACCATTGGAATTTGAATATTTAAATTAACAAAAGAAAAAACTAATCTATAGTATTTTGCTCATATCTTTTGATCCAAGATGAATTCAAAGGTGTAGTAAAAATAAAATTTGTAAAGGAATTCAAGGAACATATATAAAACCTATTTATAATGTTTTAATGTTTGTGTAATCAAAGTTATTGATATCCAAAATTGACTGTGTTTGACCATGTTTCATGAGTGATGTAAGAAGGATATTTGAGTTGCTCTAATGGTATTTGGATGTTTCAAGGGGACTTATCTATTGGATAGTGTTGTAGACTCCATGAGGATAATTTATATGTTCTTTGGAGGTTTGAACAATCCATATTTAGTATGAAAATATACTCATAATTTCACTATTTATCTTTTCATGTTGTTCTTATGTATAAGGCTAATGTTTGAGGAAATTGAGCATATATAGAGGTGTGTAATGATGACTATAATAATTTAAGGATATAAAAGAGCTAATTTGGAGTGGACCTATGCATTTTTGAGTGGTATTTTATTTATAATCTGCTTAGATAACTTTTAAAGAGATGGATGGGTCTCTATGAGACCTATAAGGGCTAATAAGACCTAATTAAAAGGCATAACTACTTAATTGTGACCCATGGATGCTATGGTTGACATATGAAGATGTAATTGAGATATGTTAGATGTATTAAATAATAATATAATTATTATTTTTGAAATAGAATATAATAATCATGAAGGCTCTATAAAAGGTGAAATCAAAGGTGATGATTTCTAGACTTGTGAGGAGGGGTTCTAAATGGAGGAAAAGTATAGTGTTGAGAGGTAAAGGAGTGTAAGGGTGTTTAGTGGATAGATTGAAGAATATATCAGGTTTATAATTATGTGTATGACCTATAGGTCATATTTATAATTTAAAAAATAGTAATCTTATAGTTTTGAAGACTTTTGAAACAGAGGCATGTGTGTGAGTTGTGGAGCGAAGGAAAGAAGGAAAGGGTGTGTGCCCAGTGGATGAGTTGTAGATCAAAATAGGTTGATGAATTTGTGTATGACTTGTAGGTTATATTTATAATTTCAAGTATAGTGTTGTCTTAGGTTTGAATATTGAAGATGAGTGAAGAGGTCTAGAGTGATCCAAAAGGATGTTTTGGATGCCTTCCATGTGAGTGAAGGATAGATGATGTTTGTGTGAGATAGGTGGTTGATTTGAGAGGTATATTAGAGTGTGGTCTATGTGTATGACCATTTGGTTATGTTTTCAAGGTTGTGATAGAAACTTTTCTAATAAGTGGTGTGATCCAAAAGGTGGTTTTTGATATTTTTGGTTGTGTGATGAAGTGAAGGGGGTTGATATACATTATATCTCCATTAGATTTGTAAGTAATTAGTGAACAAGAGATGTTCATTTCATAGGTGTTGGGAGGGTTCTCAATGTATAGGTTATAAGGACTTGAAAAATTGGTGGTTAAAATGAATAGATCATCTTAGGGGTAAGTTATCCCTATGAAATAGGTATTTCACTAAAGCCAATCAGAAGGATTGGATCATCCTAGGGACATGTTCTCCTTGTGAAATAGGTGTTTCACTAAATTATGGTTAGAAGGACTTAACCAATATCATGTTTTTTTATTAGTTTATAGGATAATTAGTCCATTTGTTTGTAGGTTTGAGAGTGGGTTTTATTCCCCAAGAGGTTCTCCCTTGTGTTGTGTGTGTTATCTTACATTATCTTCATTGTTCATTGCTATAAACATCTTGTATGCTTCATGATTGGTTATATTAAATGCTTATATTTTTAAAGGGTTTGGAAATTGCTTTGGATTATTTATCACCATTAATTCATCCCCCCTTAGTGATTATACCTATAATAATTTGAATTAGCGTGGGTTCTTTGGATAAAGCTTAATAGCTTAAAGGAGATCCTAAGTAGTACAAGATGGATAAGTAGTTGAAGAAAGAGAATAAATAATCAAGGCTATGATCAAAGCACTTAAAGAGTAGATATGAACTTTGATTAAAGATACCAAAGAGGATGATAAAGCTATCAATGATCTCAAGGATCAGCTAGAAGATGCCCAGGCAAAGTTTGAGTTAAAAAGAGAAGATTTGTTCAAAAGAAAAGGACGTCATGTATGATGAATAAGTTTTCCGTGACAGTGGAGAAGAAGTGTTATATGATAGAAAGGAGTAATTATTTATAGAGGATAAGATCATAAAGAGGAATCACAAGATGAGGTATGTGATCAAAGGTCTTGAAGCATAAGTCAATTATTTTGAGGGAAGTTTATTAGGCAAGACCAAGAGTGATGATGAGAAGTATCAAGATCTGATCAAGTATATTGAATAGAAAACATGTAGATTGAAGGATGACATGGATAAATAAGGCAAGGATGATAAGGAGGTCATCAAAAATCTTATAGGTTAATTAGATGTTTCAAATGGTAGCCTAAAATTAAGAGAATAAGGGTGCATATATCTCAATACTCAGTTAGAAGAATCCAATACTAAGGTGAGATCAAAGTAAGGTGAGACTAAATTAATGAGTACTCTTGAAGAAATAAATATTGAGAAGAATATTAACAATAAAAGTCTCAAATGAAGGACTATGAGGAGAAATTTAGTGTGTATGAAGAAATAATGAATGAAGACACCAAGGAACATGAAGTTATAGTCATGTTTCTTAATTCTAAGTTGGAATCTATGTCTACAAGTCTAATATCTAAAGAAGAATAAAGTTCAAGGTATATTTTTGAGATTGTGTCTTTGAAAGATGAGTTAGAGAAGTATGTAAGAAAGCTAAAACAATTGTTCAAGTTTGATAAAAGTTATAATGATCTGGATAATCTCATAAAGAGTCAAAAGTCTGCTAGTTTCAAATATGGATTGGGTTTTAATTAATAGCCTAAATTTTCTTTTCAAGTTGACATTAATTTCAATGAGAGTAAGGTGGTTTAGCCCTTGAAGGTTACCAATTAGTCAAGAACTTATGGTGTAAATAAATTGAAGACGAATTATACTAGATAACTAAATTCCATGAGGTATACAAGTTTTAATGGTTACTGTTACACATGTAATCAATTTGGTCATACGGTAGAGAGTGTATAGGACCTATTAAAAATAATTTTGCATGGAACTATGATAGGGGTCATTAGTCAAAATGTGTGAACAAATTTAAGTGCTTCAACTATCTTGATGAGGTACATCGTACTAATTTTTTTCCAAATAAGATAAGGTAAGGTGAGTCTTATTCAAAAGGAGTAGTTTATTTCAATTATCCCAAGAATGGACATATTTCAAGATTTTTTTCTAATAAAAAAAGGAAGGATAAATTTTTTTCAATAGTTATAGTGTGCTTTAATTGTCAATAGAGAGGTCACATTGGTAGATTTTCAAGCAAAGGCCTACAAGATAGAATAAGTTCAATCAAGCTCCTAGAGTGTAAGAAAGAAGGCAAGTTAACTCAAAAAAACCAAAGGTGGTATGTGTGAGTCATGATGAGTCTGTAGGTCCAAGTAATCTATTTGATATGTTGTAGAATGATATAGAAGTTGAAGAGTGCTAAGATCTCTCATTGTATACTCATGTTGTGAATGAAGAGACTAAGCTCAAGGAGAAGACCAAGGTTCTAGTTGAGGCTAATTCTGAGGTGTGTTTGGATGGTAATGAGAAACTTTCTATGTGATAAAGTATCAAGCTTGGTTCCTATTTTTTCAAGGTCTGAAGGTGATGTTATGCAATGCAAAGAAGATACTTTAGTGATCAAGGTATTTTAAGATTCCATAGTTTCTCCAAATGTTATATATCCTAACATAGAAGAGAAATCAGTGATGTAGAAAAGGAACAAGTTATTAAAGTTTAGACGAAGGAGAAAAATATTAACAAGTATTATATCTATAAAAGGATTATAGTGGTTATTAAGGTGTTGTGGGCCACTCCTAGATTCACTTTCTTTTAAGAGCATTGTGGTGTAGAGGAGTTATCTATATATGCTTCTTAAGAGACTCCTTTTAGTGGAGAAGCAAGTGTTGTTGTGGTGTTCTTAAAAAGGTGCTAGAAGGTAAGATATGCATGTTTCTAGTTGGATTTTTTGTGTCAAGATGGGAGAATAGCTTTGATGAGGTTAGAGTGATGTCAAAAGGTGTTTTACTATGTATATAGTGTTTGTAGGATCATAATGGGTGTTTTTAGATGGAATAATGAGATTGATGGAATGTCAAGAAGATTTTTGTGCTCAGAGAGGTCTATGCACTTCTTTTTTATGTGTTTTAGGTGGTTTTTTGTCTTGATGATCCTATTTACGCCTTTTGGAGGTTTTTATGTGCTCCTAGATTTATCTTTCTTATTGCATATAAAATCCATGGTATAGGAATTCAAGGTTACCAAAGGTATGAAGGATAAAATATTGGTCCAAAAGTATGTGATGGTTGTCTCTAGGTGTGAAATAAGTTTCATAGGTGGGCATTGACTAGAAGGAGGTTTGTTGAACTTGTTTATTTTGAGATTCTAGAGTTTTGGGCTATGATAGAAAAGTGATTTTCCTTACGATTTGAGGTCTAAAGATTATTAATATGTTTAATGACCCAAATTGGTTTTAAAATAAAGATTTACAAATATTTTAAGGTTTGTTTTATTTCAAATTATTCAATTTTTTGTCAAAATGGAGGCCTAATTGGTTAGTAGATTCCTGAAGTATGTTTTAGAGGAGGAGCTAGGTGATGAAAATTGGTGTGTTTAAAAGGGCATATGATTGTGCTCTAGATATGAATTTTCACATTTTGAAAGTATGTCTATTGAAATTTGTGGGCTCTAAAAGTTATAAGTAGGGCTACAAGGAGTCTAGATAGACCTAGTGTGAAGATTTGATGTTTTTTCTTAGCTTTTCTAAAATATCAAGGCATGAGTGTTTTAAGGTGAGTTCTTAGGTTTGTTTAGAGCATGTTTCCTATTTGGTGAGTGGTATGAAGTTATTTTAGTGGTACATGAGGTGGCTTGAGAGAGAAGGCCAGTAATTATGTGTGGTGGTTATTCATGGTGTGTGAATATTTGAAGATGCTCAAGAAGTGAAATGGCTCAGAGATATTATGGGAAATCCCTCTTAGATTATTCCTAGTGAGTTCTATTAGATTTCAATGTTTTTATGTGTTCTTTATTCATTAGTTGTAATGCTTGGTTGAAGAGAGTGATGGCATGTAGAAAGAGGAAGTTTTGAAGGAAAGAAGAGGTAGTCTCAAGGTAATTAGGATTTTATATCATATTTATAATATAGTCATCTCCTATCCTTAGTATTAGTTTGTGTCCACCTTGTCATTGTGTCAAAGGTGGAGAAGGTTCCTATTATGAGAGTGCTTGAAAAGAGATAAAGAAGGTGAGATTTATGATGGGTGTTAATATAAATAATAAAGGGGGAGATTTTTGGAGAGTTTTCAGTGATGTCATGGATGTTTCCAAGTGATTATATGAAGTGTCTTGATAATCTACATATCAGTGACAAAGTGTACAGTGTGCTTGTCCTAATATGCTTAAAGTAGGCTTGGTTAATAATTAGTTTTGGCATGATTAAGGATGCATTTTAAGTATTGAGAATGTGTGAGGGGTCCTATCAGAGGTCAAGGATGATTGGAGTGCTTATGGAAATGCATGGTGTTCATCTGGTTCTTCATTATGTTCAACTATACATAGTTGGTTCTATGGCAAAAAAAATAAGTAGTTAGATTTTTGACATCACCATTACCATGTATGGATGCGTCAGAGGGAGTTGGTCATATGGGTATGATCACATTAGTTACAAGTTAATGTGTTTTAAATTATAGGTCTTGAGGGTGAGCATGTGTAAATATATGTGGGTGCAAAGTTAGTGTCTCAGATAGAAGTTCACTAAGTTCCTATACTTAGCCAAACCATCACTATACATCATGTAGATATGTATGAACCAAAATGTTTTTGCATTTATTTTATGTATGAATAAATTTAATAATGGTAAAATTTTTACATGTAGAAGTTGTCTAAAGTTCCAAGAAGCCAACCTAGAAATTTGGAGCCTTGAAGTGATTTTTAGATCAAGTTATAAAGCTCCAAAGTTTTTATAGTAGACTATGATGTGACATAGATAATCCAGTTTAATAAATATAAAGTATGAGGTCATTGGTATATAAGATCTAATGGTGATAACTTAATCATACATATTGATATCAATGGTGTGTATGAATTCAACATGCCTAAGGTTACAGATGCTAGTGACAAGTGGTATAAACTTGTTAATTTGATAGAAGATCAATAGTGAGAAAAGATTCATACTTATGAATATCAATGGTGTGAGATAAGTCAAAGATTAAATAAATCATATGGGATTGATAATTGGCACTAGAACATGGACTGACAATAAATTATTCCAAATGCATGTGAGGGTACCAAGTGTCATAATAATGGGATTTTTGATCAAGATCTAATAGTGAGAATTACAAGATAAAGACCAGCTTAATCCATAGAGATTAACAATGCACATTTTGTCAATATTTCATTGTGAATAATATGAGGATAACATGTTTGATGTTTAACAATTTGTAAAATATAAACATTAGAACTAGATACATATCTAACAATGAGTGGGTGTTTGTATAAATGTAGATCTATGATGCATATTGAGTCAAAGAGGTCAAAGTGTCTAATGTTTAAGCTTGTTAAAGTATAATATACTCTCTAAGATATTGATATATTAAATTTATTCCAAATTTTTAGGAAGTAGTTAGATGATGACAAGTGCTCGATGTTTAATAGTGACATTGGAATTTGAATATTTAAATTAACAAAGGGAAAAACCAGTCTATAGTATTTTTATCATATATTTTGATCCAAGATGAATTATAAGGTATAGTAAAAAATAAAGTTGTAGAGTAGTTAAAGGAACATCCATAGAAATTAGTTATAGGTTATGAATTTCTATATAGTAAAGTTTATTGATCTCCAAAGTTGACTATGTTTGACCATGTTCTATAAGCTACCCAAGAAGAATATTTGAGTTGTTATTATGGTATTTGGATGTTTCAAAGGGACTAAGCTATTGAAGAGTATTTTATGCTCCATGTGGATCATATATATGTATTTTTTAGGTTTTAATAATCCATAATCCATATGAAAAAATGCTTAGAAGTTGAATATTTTTTAATTCATGGTGTTCTTGTCTACAAGGCTAATTTTGAGTAAATTGAGCATACATAGATGTCTGTAATGATGACTTTAATAATTTTAATATGTATAAGATGTCATGTGAAGTGGACATATGCATTTATAATTGGTTTTGTGTTTCTAATTTTCTTGAAGAAGTGTCAAATAGATGGATGGGTCTCCATGAGACCTAATTAAAAGGCATAACTGCTTAATTCTGACCCATGGATGTTATGGCTAACTTGTGAAGATGTAATTGAGATATGTTAGATGTATTAATGGATAATACAAATATCATGGCCAACCTAGAAGATAATAATCATTAAGGATCTATAAAATTTGAAATCAAAAGTGATGATTTCTAGACTTGTGTGAAGGGGCTCTAGGTGGAGGAAAACTATAGAGTTGAGAGGTGGAGTGTAAGGGTGCCTAATGATGGATTGAATAATATAGTAAGTTGATGACTATGTGTATGACCTATAGGTCATATTTTTAATGTCATAAATAATTTTATTGTATTTGTAAAGACTTGTGAAAGATAGGCATGTGGTGAGAGTTGTGTACTGAAGGAAAGAAGGAAAGGGTGTGTGCCAAGTGGATGAGTTGTAGAGTAGAAATTTTTTATGACTATGTGTATAACCTGTAAGTTATATTTGTGATTTAAAGGACAATTATATTTTAGGTTTAAATATTTAGGATGATTAAAGAGGTCTAGAGTGATCCAAAAATATGTTTTAGATGCCTTAAGTGTGAGATTGGTAGTTGATTTGAGATGCATATTAGAGTGTGGTATTTGTGTATGACCATTTGGTCATTTTTTTAATTTTGTGACAGATTTGTTGTTAATAATTTTAATGTGATCTAAAAGGTGGTTTTGGATATTTATGTCTATATGAAGAAGTGAAGGGGGATAATATACAATGTATCTCCATCAAATTAACAAGTAATTAATGATCAGGAAATGTTTATTTCATAGGTATTGGGAGGGTACTCAACATACAAGTCAGAAGTACTTGACCAACAAGTGGTCAAAATAACTTGATCATCTTAGTGGTAGGTTCTCTTTATGAAATAAGTGTTTTAATAAAGTCAGTTAGAAGCACTTGACCAAGAGGTGATTAGAAGGACTTGATCATCCTAAGGGTAGGATCTCCTTGTGAAACTAGTATTTCATTAAATTATGATTAGAAATTGACTAGTCTCATGTTTGTGATCATCTTATAAGACAAGTCGTACATATGTTTGTAGGGTTGAGATTGGGTTTTATTCCTTAATAGGGTTTCCCACATAGATTTTGTGTTGTGTGAGTGATATTACATTGTCTTAAATATTCATTGCTATAAATATCTTGTATGCTTAATGACTGGTTGTATGAAATGTTTAAGTGTTTTATGGGTTTGTCAATTGAATTGGATTATTTGTCATGACTAATTCAACCACCATAAATTATTGTACCTCTATCAAATTTTCCAACCTAGAATTAAATATGATAGATAAACATAAGCCCAAATGTTGAAATTAAGAATAATCTTGAAGTCATAGTCATTATCATTTAGCCTCCACCCCTCCATTCACAAGAGCCCAAGGCCTTTCCTTCATGTAAATATATTTATGGAAAGATGAAGTAAAAATAGGAGGTGATGGTTGTCAAGGTTGAGCATCCTCATGAGAAAAATCAAACATCTATGTAGCTTATTCAGACCTTTCTCATCTTCTTGATTATTTTCAAGGGTCTACCATGCCTATTATTGAAAAGGAGCCTCTCCTTTGTGAGTTAAGTGAATATGATGCAACTAAAGGGATATAAAATGAAGGTGGATTGAGTGACCAATAAAAATAAATCATGATTAGAACACAATTTTCTAAGGAAAAGCATGATTCAACATTTCATGATGCCAAAAAAGATGACTTTCAAGAGGTTTTAGTTTAGCATCAAGAGGTTATTTCTCAAGATCTTATTGATCACATAGTATATATTCTTCATCAAGATGTTTCTCAATAAACTGTAACTACTGATAAATATAAAGTATAGATAAATATTACTCTAAAAGGCAACCATGAAGATGATATGTACCTAGGGATATGATATATTATTGTATATGGGTTGATGGAGATAATGACATATGGCACACATCCCCTTAGTTAGTTATATGGGTATAATATATTAGGATAATAGAGTAACTTGTGGAAGTAGTACATTGGGTAATGGTCAGCCTACACTAGGATTAGGAGGTTATCCATACATGGGTTAGATATATGTCTATATATAGGAGATGATTACCACATAGAGCCATTCTTGAGATTGAGAACATTCCTAAACATAATTATCATAGGTAGCAATTGTATGATGCATTTTTGAGCAAAGTCGAAGAGCTTCATATGGTAAATTTGGATGATGAGATAAGATAGTAGGTTAGATATTCATCTAAAGATTTCAATAATGTTTTAGAGCTTAAAGAAGGTAATGTTATTCTAGATATGGCAAGGTAAGATGAGCTAGAGCTTGAGTGGATAGATGAGATGCCATTCTTTACTAAAGATGAAGATGAAACAAGTGTAGTAGACTAGTCACTTTTATATGACTACATCAAAATGTTAGAAATGTGTAATCAACATGTTTCAAATGGTAAGGATGCTTATGAACTCCATGTATTTTTAACTGATCATGAAGATATGGACTTTTCGAATTGCTTGGAGGTTTTTTGTTCAAAGTTTAATAGTCCATATCTACCCCATATAGAGATTAAGGAATTTCATGTAAATAATAATATTGTAGTTGTTCATCAAGAAGAGATTAAGGAAATATTGTAGCCATATTTGAACACTTATCAATAAATTAAAGATATTGACAAGCCAATACCTCAAATGGAACATAATGAATACACCAATCCAAGTATATCAATTGAGCTATCAATAAAATCATTGAATGAGAATGTGCCAAATCAAGATTAACCTCTGAATAAAGAAGACTTAGCATTATTGATGTAATAAAGAAGAATATGGGAAGAGTATGATTGGATATTGGATCCATATATTCAATCCATGTACCTAAGAATGGAGGTAGGAGGCCCAAATACATCATCAAGAAGACATGAACATAAAAGAGCTCCTATCTATACGAAAAGGCTATCAAGATATGGAAAACATGTTTCAAGGTTCCACGGTAGATAGTCCAGCTTTCTATTTTATCCTAGAGGAAACTTTTTTCTTTAGGTTAGTTATTTAAAGTTTGTTTTGTTTTAATAAGTGAATAACACAAGTAGTAGTCTACTTTATTTTTCTTATTTGTCTTATGTTAGTTGTCCTTTATTCTTAGTTTATTTTTTGTTTTATGATTGTTTCCATATTCAAAAGAGGTTATCAAATCCCAAAAGAGTCTATTTAACATTCAAGAGAGTCATCAAGTCAAGCAATGCTTTAGATTGTCATTGTCATGTCAAATATAGTAGGTTATTTTGACTAACAATATTGTTAACCCTTGTGAGTCACCATAAATTTTGGTAATTCGACCTATCAAGGCCAAAAACCAACCATGTATAGTTAAAAACTTTCTAAGATCATGATAATAGCCTCTATATGATGGTTAAATAGGCATATTTTGGTCAAAAAGAATAAAATTTTCATCATTTAATGACTAATATGGATGTAAAAAGTCACAAAATAATTCAAAAAACATTTTAATACATTTATATTTGTGTAATTTCCTAAGTCATAAGGTTTCATGACTTGAAATAGCTTTTCATATAACATAAAGTGTTGTAAAAGACAAAAAAGGGCTCCCATATGCCAAATTTGGCCCTCAAAAGCATGGAAAATGTTTATTTATTATTTTATACATGTAAAATAATCCTATACTCCTATTAATGAATTAAATTTGATGGTGGAGGTCTAAACTTGAGAACAAAAGGCAAAGAAAAGCTATTTCAATGCATATTTCATAAACAATATGGACTTGTATGGCCATTTTTATAGATTGAGATCAGAAACAATATCAATAGGATATGAAATATGTTCATGAACAATTTCATGTCAATTGGACTCTGAACATGCTCAAAACCAATCACCTCTAGTCTAGTGGATTCTTTACAATTATACATAAACTTATAGGTTTGCTATTGGTATGACCATTAGAGAGAATCTAGGTCTAAATTTTTAGTCAAAGAAAGTAGACTCAGAGGGATTAATTATAGATAAATTTTATCTCAAATTGGATCTCTCTCCCTCATGAATCATCCTTTTAAAGTGAAGTCATAGTTTTACAATCTTTCATCCATGAAGGCAACCAATTTTTTATAATTTCTCCTCATCAGGGCATCATTTAAAGCAAATTCTAGTTTAAAATTATTATTTGGAACAATATTAATCTTTCCATGGAAATATTCATGTATTTTTCACTCTCATTATGGTCATACAGAGCTCAAGAATAGGTCTACAATGTAAATTTGTAGTCTGCACACTTCTAAAGGAGAATTTTACGATCATGAGAGAGAAAGGGTTTCAAGTTCTCTACTTTTCTTATTGGTAGGGATTTACATCATATTAATATGTTTTAAAAGTATTTTTATTAATATATTCCTCAAGTTTCATATTCAATAAGCCATCATGTTCTCTCAAGCATCTCCAAAGAGTTCTTTTTTAATAAAAACTAAGGAAAGTTAACATACTTATAGTTTTTTTATAGACTCCTATGTTTAATTTTCACCCTCTTGTGATACTTGAAAATAATCTAAGTTAATATGGTTTGAATATATATATTCCCATTATAGCATAGGAATCTCAAGTTGGTCTTGGCATACTCCTATTTTCTCCTTTCCACCTCCAATTTGTTCATCCCCATATCACTATCTTCCATTGTTGTTTCTCATTGTGTAGGCTTCTCTCCAACCTCCATTCATAGTTCCCCATACTACAATAAGTATTTACCACCTTCCACCCTTATCCATTACATGGTATCATTTACATAAGGATACAAGGTCACCATGAGTCATCATAGTCATATTACTCTTATGTGAGGCCTCTTCAAACATGCTAAACTATCATAAAATAATCACCTACAACAACTAAGTACAATCAATTGTTTTTACATGAAGTTAAAAATAAGGTAGATAGTGGAAAATATCCCCTTGAAATTCTTTAATTCAAATTATCTCCTCAATCCAAATGGATGAAATCCAAAGAATAGATTCATGTTTGGTGACCTTTTTCAAGGTCAAACTCAGTTAATTTCATACAAATAGGGCATACACAGTCATCTACATTTGACAAAGGTCATAATTATTATGATGTTTTGACATGAAGTCAAAATATGAGTGAAGGTTGAAATTGAATAAGAGTTTATTGATTCAAATATTACTTTATTGATGTCATAAACAATATGATATAGTCATAAATAGGCAATCTAGTGTCTTTTGTTGACACCTACATGCCTAGTTTGATGTCAAAACATATTACAAAGAAGGTGTCTTGGTAGTATTTAAGTGTATTTAATGAATTTATTGCCTACTTGGTCTAACTAAATGTATAGTTAAATGAGATAAGTTAGTTCAATCAGGTTAAGGTCAATATTCTCAAGGATATACATAATTAATTTTTTTGAAAGGTCAACACCATGGTGAAGTGTTTCACAACTGATATACATTCATAGTTTGATGGAGTCTTGAAATTACTTGTGACTTATTTTATGATCATAAGTAATAAATAAGTACCTACAGTTCCTCATAAAGAGACCTATAGGCCTAGTTTGAGGTTATAATAGTCAATTTCTTTATCCTTTTTTAGCTTGTGGAGGCTGGTCAAGCTAGCTAAATGTATGACTAATAAATTATTGGATATAACCTTGGAGGGATATTCAAGAAAAATAATTATAAAGTTTATAAAAGTCTTGAGAAGAATAATAATAATGACCTAGAACTAACCTCAACAACAAGTCATAACTAGAGATGAGTACTATGCTCTTCAGGCTACGTTTAAGAATGCAAACCATCAAGGATGTTTTTTGAGTTTGTAAATATACATCATAAAATCTATAAGTTCATAGAATTGTTTAAACATATTTTCACCATATATAAAATATTCATCAACCTCAACCATTGACACAATCTATACAACATGCTACAGTCAAGAACCTAAATAAATGTCTACGATCAAGAAGAATGGGTAGTGATGTATAGAGGAATTTGATGCTTGAAGAGAGAAAGTGATAATAACTAATGAATAAAATTAAGAAGACAAAAGTATATAAACCATCAAGATATAGTCAGTATTTTCATGGAATCTTCACCTATTATTCTTTAATAAACCTTGTAAAGGTTGATAGTCAAGACATTAAAGCAATAAGGTCTTGACTTTCTTAATGTTCATAGGGTCCTATTGTGTTTTGAGAATAATTTAAAATGTCATGAAGATTTATTCAATATAATAAGGAGATAATCATGAGCCATAAAGGTTCAGTCACCTTATAAACCCTCACTATAACCATGCTTAAGGGTAGGGCTTTTCCAAAGTATAAAGGGTTCCAAGCACAATGTATAAAGGAGAAGTTTCATGATTCAGGATAGTGTTTCAAGAAAGTAATGATGATTAATATCATCATGAAATTATGAAGGATAATTAGATTCATATAATAACCTATTTATATAGTCATAAACCTTGAAATCAATACCTACATACATCATAATCCTTTAAACAAGCCTACAAGTTAAAAGCTAGTGGTTTTCCAACTTGACGAGTTTAGTGTTTAAAAAGATGTTTCTAAAGGATGGATAATGATGATTCAAGAGATCATGATTATGCTAAATGATGATGTTAAATAGTCATTTCACCTAAAATATTACACCTACCATTAAGAATGAATAGTGAGAGATGTACCTTGAAATGGTCTCATGATTAGCATTTGCTTCAAGGAACATCACCAAGAAATATTAGTGGGAAGTGTCTAGTTGATGATATAATCAAAGTTAAGATTTGTGATGTGATCAAGGTGGCTTATACTATTACAAAAATGGTGACTTATATCCCAAACTATAAGTCTTATTTTGACTAAACCATGATTGAATCTTGTTTATTAAACAAAAACCCATGACCTTATTTTGGAACTTGCCTGAAAACCTCCAAAATAACTCATGAGATTAATCAAGGATTATAATGCATACATAGGCTCAAAAGTATTAAATATCCATGATAGGACTAAAAATAATTATTGACATAAGGTGTTAAGCACTAGTTTGTTTCTCAAATAGACATTTTATAAATTGAACCATGTTGAAATAAGTAATATGGTGTAAAGAGGGTTAAAGAGGAGAGGAACATGGTCATTCTTAAAATCTATGTTCACATAGTCAACATTAAGAGATATTTTTGAAAGAGTTTAGAGGGATTTTGGAATCATGGGTATAATTAAGACCCCAAATTTTTTAAACATGGTCCTTAGGACTTGATAAATATTCCATGTCATCCTCAATGCCATTACAAAGATGGAGTTCCTTGCTATTTTAACACAATCAACTACTTATCTACATGCAATCTCAAAGGTAACAAAGAGTAAGGTTTAAAGTTTGGTAATTAAAGATGAATGCAGTTTTGATGATTTTTTTGATCCCATATATCGCATAAAGTTTTATTGACCTACAAAACCTATTTTAGTCCAAAACCTAATTTTAGGCCTAAAAGGCCTATAGTACCAAAAAACATTCTAAAAACCTCTAAGAAAGGGGACACATTGAGAATTATAAAATGATATAGTAATAGTACCATGATGATGATGTAAATAATGGAGAGAAATGGAAGATTCAATTTTAGTCCAAATAGTAAATTTGAATTCTACAGGTTAAGACATCCATTTGAGCCACCTAGTCAAGTGCTTGTATATTTCACCATGTGATGTGTTTGGAAAAAAAATTATCATGATTTTAGGAACCATATGAATGTATAATTAATGAAAAATTTAGGTTTTTTTAGGGGATTTAAGCTATAAACAATCACTAAAAGAGTAAGCATGTCTAGAATGTTGGCAAACCCTATAGGTAAATTTCTTCATGTGGCTATATTTTCATACCTTTTGTATGGGAACCCAATATTATAAAATAATTTTAGGGGGTATATATATTTATTTTTCATGGAAATAAGTTTGGGTTTGGAGGTCTATATTTTTTGAACCATCATTAAGAAGGTTTACCTCTGAAACACTCATAAACCCTCATAGTGACCAGTTTTGAGAAAAGTCTCATTCATTGAAATAAAAACCTCATGGATAAAATTTAAACATATTAAAAAATAAATTACATATAGAGGGTACAAAAAATTATAATTTGTTGTATGGAATTATATCGATCATGGTAGAAAATAGGGTTTTAAGAGAAAAAAGAGCCAAAGATGAGGTACAAGGCAATTTATATGAAATCCAATCCATGAAGATTTAATATTGAGACTTTTTATTCATTCTAAAATCATCATATAGTCAAAATTATTCCTATAAGTTTCCTTACCAACTCATCAAAAATAACCACTTTGTATGAAATTGAGATAGTTTTTGACCTTAGTCAACTAGTTTGACTGAGTTGTAATTTTTTCTTCATTAGGAGGATATATTTCATGAGATTTAATGTTTATTTAGGTATAATATCACCATTATTTAAGTTTTTCATGGTTTTATTATAGGTTCCAATATCCACCAAATACATAAGGTTAGGCTACTAGGCCTTTTGGCCTAATAGGCCCATTTGATCAAACAAGTCAAGTAAAGAATGGTGTTGAAAGGAATAATTGTGTTATTTTTGATTTTATGACACATAAATGATATTAAATGATGATTTACATGCATATTTATTATTCAAGTTCCAATTCATGCAAATAAGGGCTTAGTGGAGTTATCTTATCTTAAGGACCAATCATTCTAGTTGAGTAGTTGATGAACATCATGCATATTTATTGATATTCATGGAAGAGAAGGAAATTTTAAGCACATTAAACACACTTTAAGTATATTTAAAAATCCAAATATTGGCATAAAATTGATTCAAGATAAGTTTGACAAGTTAATGGGACTACCTCTTCTTTTCAATGCCAAAAGTAGGATCATGCGAGGCTTAGACACAAAGATACTTATTCAAGGATATTATTAGAAAATTTTAACTCAATTTGGACTTGAAATGATGTTTGTTTCACTTCCTCTTCTTTATTAAACACAAATATCTTTGATATATTCTTATATCTTCTATATATTAAGGCTTTCAAGTTAATTTTAAGGATCCCTCTCTTGGGCATAACTAAAATCTACCAAGATTAAGGTTTGAAACCTTTGGAGATGGATAAAATGACTATTTTTAGATTCCATTATTCTAGCATAAGGTGTTATATTGGTTTGATTTTCATATATGGTAGTAATTTATCCCTTAGTCAGTTATGATCTCACCTAGCTACTAGTATGTCATCTTATGTAAGTCATGGTCAATGTTTGATGTCATTTTATTGAGCTAACATTGGATATATTGGCTAGTTAGTTCCTTGAATTAGGCTTATTTAATCATTTCCCTAATACTTTGGTCACTTGATGAAACCTCTATGTGAAATATTATTAAATAGTACTCATTTAGAGTTCTATATTTGATTATTGGCTTGTCTTATCAATGTTTTATAAGCTCAAATAGAGTGGATCAACTAGCAATACATGTGTATCACCGACAGTAGAATAGGATTTACCTTTTAGTTTCCTTCTAACCCTTTTCATCCCAAAAATTATTAGGATTAGTAAGTATAGAATAAAGGATACATCAATGGAGATAGCCTCATCAAAATTAGAGATTTGGTCTAAGCTCAGGTGTCCCATACCTCAAAGTATTCCAATCGTAGTCTAGGTGTGAAGGAATTTTAGAGTGATGTATTATCCTTAAATATAGTGATAGATGGGTTCCTAATAACACCAAAAAATACTCTAGTAGTGCTTGGTTTTTAGGCATGAAATTTTATAGATATAAAGGGGAGAGGAAAAGGAGGAGGAGCATTAGTTGATGTACTAGTGATCAGGCAATGACATGTGAGAATATGGACTAGTCAAGTATGACATCCAATAATTAGAGAAGGAGAGGGCATGAATTTGGATGTATGGGTGAAGTAGGTGCCATAATAGATACAACATTAGGATTAGAAGTGACTGATTAAAACACATCAAATATGGATGCACCATTGGTAATATTGAGAACAAATAAGGGTGATCATATATAATGACCCAATAGTCATCCTAAAATAGAGTTGGTTGATAGAGGCACCTCTGAGGAGAGGCTCATAATGTGCATGAGTGGTGATCCTAACTTCACATTGATAAGGCTAAAACCAGCAGATGAGGTACTCAAGAGATGAGTATATGGAGAGATCATGATTGGTCTAAAAGTAGATGAGGATATGGTGGTTGATGATATTGGGACTTGTAAGAAATGTTGTAATTTTGATTATTGAGATAGAATACTAGTTACATGTGATTTTAGTAGGTAAATATATTTTTATATGTATGCATGTTTGGGTATTGGTGGGGGCATCCATGATGTAGATACAAACATGTAGGGATGTATTGTAGTCACTAATAGGGGTGGGAGATAAAGGGGCATATGCCTGGTAAGCTTTGGCTTAGGAGAAAGCTACACACATGGATATCGTGATCCATATTAGATAGGTACATGCCTAGGTGGCTAACCTATAGGGATAAGTAGTATGAATGAGATTCCAAATTGCTTCATTGTAGTGCATCATGTAGATAAGATAGTTTAAGGCATCTATGGGCAATGTGACTCAGCCACATGATAGGCATGGTGGAGCCTATTTGTAGAGATGGAGCTATGTATTTTTATTTTTATTTTTTACAATTGTGTTGTATAAAACACATTTTATATAAACATATATTGATTTTAATAGTTGGATTTGATATCATGAGTTGTATATGGTTATGTTTGTTGATGCATGGATATATTTATTTCTAGCACATGTATTTTGGTTTTGTTGTATATACTATGGGAAATATATGTGGAGTGTTTTATTTTATAGCATTATGTGAAACACAGGCATGGTTAAAAAGAAATGGGAAAAAAGGACTTGGAAAATTATAATTAATCAAAAACAAATGTAATAGACACTATATCATGATGGAAAATATCTAATCACAAAAGGAAACTAAAATATAATAAACCAAAGATGGTAAAAAGGATAGCAAAATGTTTTTAAGAAAAAGATTTTCACGAAATTAGGACATGTAAAATCACACTATATCACATTGGTAAGTATTAAAATAATGTAATAGAATGGAAAGCACATGAAAGACAATTGATATAAAAACTATTTAAGTTAATAAATCGTACTAAATCATGTTGGGAAGTATAAAATAGAAATAAAATTGGAAAAATGAACTTAAATTGATCACACTAATTCAAGTTGGTAAGTATGAAAAATTGAAGAAAAATGGTTGTATTCTTACATGCAATAAGAAAATAAGAAGATAAAAGTGAAAGATCAATGAAATCAGAATAACACATACTATATCAAGATGGGAAGAATGTCAACGACATGTAAATAATAATCAATAATAACTTATCTCAAATTTGACACATGTTATTTCATTATGACTTGGCTTTTGGAAAATTTTGTGAGGAAGGCTAGGTTCTATCCATGGTCTTACACTATAAATCATAGAGGGAAAATATATGTTAAAGGGCATGTTTGGAATGGTATGTTGATAATTTGGTAATTTATGAGGAAGGCCTGGTCCTATCCAAGGTCTTATACTACAACTCACAAATGTGATCCCTATGGGGAGTGATTAGTGAACAAAATAATATTTCTCAAGGGTAAATTATAGGATTATGGGAAATGAAAGAGTGAATTTTAAAATCACAACATAGGCATCTTATGAGAGATCTTAGGAAATATGGGGCACACTAAGGACATATAAAGACACCAAATGACTAGTGACCATCAATATATAGAGGATACTGATTCACTATAGGCACAAAGCTATTTAGGATGATAAGTGAGATACTAAGATTAACTCATGTTGGTTGTTTTGAATAAGAAAATTAAAATGGAAATACCTTCCCACAACATGTTCCCCATTCCTTAAGACCTCTTATAGAGTCATTTGTTTACATCAAAGATTGGGTACTTGCATGAGAAAGTAGGTAGTAATAAAATAATTTTTTATTTTCCTTTTCCAATCTTCTGGAAACTGCACCCCAATAGACCTTGAATCTATCATGAGGCCAACTATGGATTTTGAGATTTGATTATAAAAATGAGTTGTGTTTAGAATTATGCTTTTTAGTGTGATTGGAATTTTAAAAAATTTAATGTTACATTTTGTATCATTTCCTTTTATTTTTGATTATATAAGGTGGCAAACCAGGCACTGAACCCTTAAAAAATTATAGAAACCTTGAAGGAAATCAGCATAAATGATGCCTTACAACAAGAACGACATGTTTAGTGAACCAATAGACACAACAAAAGTAAAATAAAACTAGATTAGGAAAAAATGAGAGATAGAAAAACTAGAAAAAAAAGAGCTAAAGTAGTTATAACTTTCCTTACATAAACATATATTTTATAAGGTCATTAAATTTCTCAGTGTTCTCCACATTGACAACAAAAGTAGTAGTACCCAGGTCCTACAACATAGACATGTTCAAGAGAATAGAATTCTGGAGCCCAGTGGTAAAGTTCTACTCTAGTTTCTGGATGTGACCCTTCAGGGTAGAAATTTTAGCTTTCAAACCAATCTCAATTTTGGTTTCCTTGTCATATTCCTCCACATGCATCTTTCCCTCTTTGTCAACATTTTCCACAATGTCAACAATGTCCTTAGCAATAGCCTCAAATTCTCTTGTCTCTAGGTTACCTTCAGTATCCTCAGAGATTTCCCAAACTTCCACTTCCTTATTCTCCTCATCTTGAGTGGCTTCCTCTGAGGTGCTCTCAGAGTAGTCAATAAGCCTAGCCTTGGGAGTAGGTTTGCTAGCAATCCACCTTGACCATCAAACTCCTAAGGAGATGACCTCCTTAAGAACCTTAGTGGACAAATGGGATTTACTACCTTGACCCCCAGGGGTCCTATAAGGATTTTTAGGGGTCCCCATAGTGGTCCCCCCAATTCCCTCTTCACCAGCATAAAAATTCCTCTTCTTGCCCTTCATACTCACAAAGGAGCCAGGGGTGTCTAAGGGAGTCTCCTCACAAGTAGAAAAGGAAAATTCTTTAGTTTTAATAGAGATAGGGGAAGGATAGGGCTCTTCGATAACATCATCAGTAAAAAGGTTAGAAGAAATTTCCCTGCTATCAATTCTAATAGTCTTGGATGGCTCAAGGGCATGCTGGAAATTATACAAATAGAAAATGAGGCCCTGATGAAGGGGGATAGGATTCATATCAGGTTTTTTTGCCAATTTTGCTCTCACCCTAAGGATAGAATACTCTAGGGAAGAGAGTAGATAAAATGGAAAGCTGATGAGAGCATTACACCTAAAATGATTTAGTAGGGGGAGATGATAACTATAGAACCTATTGAAACATCCCTCTAGCATGAAATACTTCATGAGGATGAAGCACATGATGTCCCATGACTTAGGCAATTTGGCCCAATAAAATCCTCCTTGGTAAGGAGCAAGTTCTTCACCTTCTCTAAGAAATAGATTCTGACTGGAAAGCTCCACAATTTTTATTTTCTATTGTAACTTCATCCGCTATATAGGCATGCCTATAGCCATATCTATCACCTTTTCTGAGATCTCAAATCTAATTCCTATAATAGTGACTCACCAGTTTAGCTAAGACCTCATGAATTATTCAGACAGGTTTTCATCAAACCCATTGAGCCTCTTTAGGTAGGGACTAATCCCACCCTCTTTGCAGTAGTGCCAGACCACCAGGTTGTCTTTGAACTCATAGCAAGAAACTGGTTTTGTTTGAAATCTATCACCCTCAATTTTAGATTTACAAATTAGACTAGAATAATTCCCAATTTTTACCTTTGTTATTGAAGTAGCTTCTAGCCCTTGATCTCGAATATGCATAATGATAATGTGATAGCACATAATTCAAAGCATCATGTAGAGATGAAACTTACTCCTCCCATGCTTAGACATAATTTCCTAGTGATCTCCTTAATGATGAAATAGTCTACTCATCTTAACAAATTGGTACAATAAATTGGAAATGATTATCAAAAGTGTACAATAGGTCCTGAACTCTGAGATCCATGTTGGCACCCTCCAAAGGGACCAACTAATAGAGATATCCTTCCAATATGTCCAAATCATCCTTAACACATCATTTCTTTTTGGATGAGATCCCTAATATTTAAAGGGATATGATCTATTTGGCACCAACATTGCCAATTTTAAAATTGTTGGCTGAGATTGGCACAGGCGTCAGCAACACTATTTCCCTCTCTATAAATATGTGAAATATCAACTCTGATAAGCTTCTACAGAAGAAATTAATATCCCTAATGATATATTTTAACTCAATGACCACATTTGATGCTTTGTTAACTACATTGATAACCATTTTAGAGTCTCCCTAGATACTCAAATTATTTATATCGAGGGATATAGCCAATTTTATCCCCCATAGGAGACCAGTTGCTTCAGCATAGTTATTACTCTGGTAGCCTATTCCACTAGTTTAGATAGTAATCATCCACCCTTTGTCATTTATTATAATCCCTCCCCTACTAGCTTTACCATTAGACTTGGAGGCCCCATCAAAGTTAAGTTTCATCTAGTTAGACTTTGGGGGATTCTATCTAGTATTAAGTCTCTATAGAATTTTGGAATTATTATAAGTAGGAATATGATTTGTTACCTTCCATTTAGCCACAATTTGTTCTTCTTAATAAGTTAGGGGTTTCTCCACAGTATGAATATGATCAATGGTGACACTTTCTAAAAGAGTCTTGACAAAAGAATGAAACACCTAAGAGGCATTTCTAACAGTATCCTTAAATATTTTGTGGTTGTGCTCTTTCCATAAAATCCAACTCAAATAGGGTAGAGTTTAATTCCATAATTCCATGAGCCAGGGATGAGAAAAGGTAGGATTCCAGCTGCTAATGACTTCCTTAAGATCAATGTTATAGACCCACTCAATACAAAAATTATTTAGGATTATGCCCCAAAGTTCTTAGGAAATATCAAAGTGTATGAAAAGGTGAAAAACTATTTCCTCTTTTGAAAAGCATAAATAGCATATGTTGACTAGGGTAAACCCTCTCTTCTAAAGGTTTTCTTGGGTTAAAAAAATTTATGAGCAGTAGCCCACCAAAACATGTTGATTTTTGGTATAAGTTTATGGTTCCAAATGTTTTCACATATCTCTTTATTATGAGCCTCAAGAATCAGCAAATGATAAGTAGACTTGACAAAGAACCATCCATTCTTATCTGGCCACTAATACTATTCATCTTCTCATGGGAAGAGAGGGATTTTGATAACTTGAATCAACTATTGAATATCTATAACTCTATGGCAGAGCTTAGGCTGATGAGCAAAGTAATCCAATAGATTTTTGTAACTCCTTATGACATTGTTATTAGCCATATAATCACTAACTTTATCTCCAAATAACTGAGTAGCAATGTTAGAAATTTCTCCATAGTTTCCCTATGTGACAAGAGCCTTATCCTTTACCCAAATGTTATTCCAAAATTTAATATGCCAATGATTTCCCAATTTCCATCTAATTCCTTGCTTAAGAAGGCTTCTACTTTTTAGAATTTTATTCCATATCACAGATCCCTGGGGTAACCCTACCTATTGAATAAATTTGTAACCATCTATACTATGTATATATTTGGCATACATTATTTCTCCCAAATCATTATTTTTATGAATTAGATTCCAGTTGATTTTAGAGAGAAGGGCTTTGTTCATGTTCCTGATGGATCTAATATTGAGGCCACCATGAGATTTTGGAAGACACACTTTTTCCCAACTGACCAAAGACATTATATGTTTATCTTCCAGTGCCATCCATAATAATTTTCTTTGAATTTATTCCAATTTTTTATTAAAATATGTAGGTATTTTAAATAGAGACAGGAAGTAGGTAAGAATCCCTTGTACAAAGGCCCGAAGAAGCTACAGTTTGCCTGCACTATTGAGAAGTTTCCCTTTCCAACCTAGAAGTTTCTTCTGAGTTCTTTCCAATATTCCATTCTAAAAACTTGGAGATACCTCTTTGACCATGAGGGGAAGGCCCAAATAGGTATCAGGTAGAACAAATTCATCACAATCTAAGATGTCAATGTTTTTTTTATCTAAGGTCATTAGGAGTATTAAAGAAGTACACATTGCTTTTTTGTATATTTGTGATTTGCCCAAACTCTATGGCATAGTTATTTAAAATATTCTTCCACTTCCTAGCTTCAATCACTGAGGAGATGCCAAAAATAATGGTATCATCCACAAACTACTGCACCACCATAGGGGGAAGGGAGGAAGCAAGTTTAATGCCCATTAAATGTTTAGAGACTATATTAGCTTGTATGTATCTCGCTAGTGGCTCCACCATTATGATGAATATTTAAGGGGAGAGAGGGTCCCCCTGGTGGATTCCTCTCAAAGAAGAGAAGAAGCTTCTAGGGACCCTATTGACCAAAACTAAAAATTTATCAGATGAAACAACGTTCCATACAAGGTGAGACATTTTATCATTAAATCCAAATTTTTTGATGACTTGAAATAGGAAAGTCCATGAGACCCTATCATATGCTTTAGAAATGTCTAGCTTAAGAGCCATACCAAGGATTCTACTCTTCTCCATGGAATGAATAGTCTCATGAGTGGGAGATCACAACATCAAGAATTTTTTGACTCAAGACAAAGCCTTTTTGAGCAGGGGAAATAATTTTGTCTAAAAAAGGTTGGATTCTCATAACCAACACTTTAGTGCAAAGCTTATAAACATTGTTACATAGACTAATAGGTCTAAATTCTAAAAGGGGTGTGGGTTACGACCTTTTAGGAATGAGTACTATAAAAGTATTATTAGCTTATTTGAAAAGTTTGCCTGATCTAAAAAAGTCATGGACAGCAGTAGTAACATCCATTCCCACTATATCCCAATATCCCTGGAAGAATATACGAGGGAAACCATCAAGACCTAGAGCTTTGAAAGAACCCATAGAGAATAAAATGGCACAAAATTCTTCCTCCATATGTATTTAGAATGACAAATCATGAGATACAATGTGATGTACACAAATTATCTTTAAGCTTTGGATAAAAGAAGCTAAGTATCCAAATAAATGAATATCTAAAACACTTAGACTTACTAATGAACCAACATATTATCTCAAATTTCAACCAATTGTATTCTTAGTTAATGAAAGGAAATAAGTGGAATAAAGGGAGATATAAGACATACTAGTAAAATGAGATTATAATTAGATGACTTATTTGCTAAATGATCACAAGGTAAAAAAATAATGACTAAGGGGAGTAAGGTTCATATAAACAAGTCACAATAATGATTATTCATGTTATAGAGAGAAGGTAGAAAATAATCATGAGAAAGAACAAGATATCCATATAAATATTAACTCATAGAGAAAAAACATGTAATCATGAGAAAGAATCCATAAGAGAAAATAAGGAAGGAAATGACATCATATACAACATGTATTGCAAGACATAAATAACCATGTAAAATAAATAAGAATTTGACACAATGTCAAATGATATAATATATAAATGTAAATTTGGATCACACATCCAATCCAAAAGAAAGAAATATAAGAACACCATGATTTATTCATAAATAAAGTTAGATTTGTCTACAAACATTATCCACAACCTTTGATAAGTCATGAAGCTAAACTCTAACTACATTGAGGGTGTCATTGATCTTTAAAGAAAGCTAAGAAAATAATTAACATTGAATCTCCTTGATAGTAAATGTAGGCATGCCTAAAGGATCATGTTCATGAGGACTATCATGTATGGGATGCTTAGGAGAAGGAATAAGAGTGGAATCTATGTGAGATGAAGGCATCACTGGTGGATAATAGGTCACAGGTGAAGGAATCATTAGTGGAGAAGGGCACATAAGTGAAGGAGGATCCATAAGTAAAGAAACTATATGTGGAGAATGGGCCACATGTGAAGATCCATCCATGGGTGGAAAAACTATAGGTGGAGAAGGGTGAAGCTTCTTGAGAAGGTGACCTATGGGAGAAAAGGTAGTAGGTGTAGGAATGGTCATGAGGTGATCCTTGAGATGATGTTGAAGGATGTAGCAATGATTAGTATGATGGGTACCACATTGGTGTCACATGTAATATACCTCTCCATATGTGTGAATATATTTAGGTAACAATTTTGAGGGAGGTATAGCAAGGAAGAATCAGATGCAAGGTGTATATATATTATTGAAGCTTATGATAGTCTATGGAGGGATTATTATCTATGCCATGTAATCAATAAATATTCTTGTTATTAGACTTTATGGGCATATTAATAGAGAGTGGAAATGGAATCTAGGGATGGCTGGTGTAATGTACAATCTCTAGTTCAATGATCAACAACTCTATGAATATCATAGTATGGCTAATCGACCCATTTGGTGGTAAAAGGAGCAAGATACTATAAAGGGATAAAATGATCACTAAGGTAAGGTGGGGCTAGTTAAGAGATTAGATGAATCTTGATGAAAGGAATAATAGGATAAAAAATAAAAAAAGACTCAGATAGAGAGGGAGTGGGAATAGGATCTAGACTAGGCTCAACTAAGGGAGGGGTGAGATGCACATAAGGTTAAAGGATAGTAGCAAGCATTTCAAGGGTAATTCATCTATAAGTGTCATAATATCTAGCAAAGTGATAGGGATTAGTCATAGCATAATCCATAAGCATACTTTTACAAGGTTATTCATAAATTGGAGGTGTGTGAACCATCTCTACCCTATAAAGAAGAGGAATAATGATAAAATTAATAACTATATAATATGGAATGTGATAAGATATATAGAAATAATGAAGTAAATAAGAATAATAATGAATGATTTTAGCATCTTGTAACTAAATAAAAACTCCTAGAAATGGGTCATCTAACATATAACCATCATCATATTCAAGTGTATGAAGACCAATTATATAGGTAGGGATGACCTTTTCATCAGATGTGGTATGATGAGTAGAGTGTAAACTCTTAGTTAAAACTATAGGTATATCATCACTAGGTGATTGAAAAGAACATGACTTCAAAGAAGGTGGGAGTTAAGAAATGAGTGAGGAGAGAGATCAAAGATTTAAATCTTGAGATTGATCTTGTTAGGCTCATCATCATTAGAATATAATAGGTTAGGTGGTATATTCCTGATGAGTTTGGGGTGACCATGGTAACCAGATGTAGAGTTGACAAGGATGTTAAATCATTGAGATTTATGGAATGGAACACTCAACAAGCTTTCAAGGGTCAAATAGATGAATAATGCTAAAATTAGGAACTATATATGATGGAATGTGATAATATATATGGAAATAATGAAGAAAAGAAGAATGATAATGAATGCTTTCATAAACTCAAGCCTATACAAGACCTCCTATAAATGGGTCATCTAAGGTATAACCATCATCATAATCAAGTGTAAAAAGATCAACTATATAGGTAGGGATGACCATTTCATTAGAGGTGTATATTGGAAATATTTTCATTGATGTCAAAAGTCTAGGACTGGTGATAAAGGCCCCATTACATTTAATGATGTTTTTAATATTCATATCTTGGATAATGTGTGTTAATATTTATTTAATATTAAAAAATATATTTTTTGTTTCATATAAGTCAAACGAGGGCCCATGGAGAATTCAAAGAGTCATGGGGTAAATAAAAAAGAGGAATGGGATGAATTTTCTCATGAAGAGTCATCTTGAATAATTTCAAGAGTCACCATGTAAAGATAAAGGAGGGTATGGTGAATTTTTCCATGAAGGGACACTTTGAGGAATACAAGAAGTCACCAAGATAAAGACAAAAGAAGAAAAGATGCATTTTCTTATGAGGGGTCACCATGTGACTTTTCAAATGCAAGGATATGAATGGTCATGCAAGTTTGGCACCATTTTCCATGAGGAATGAAGGGTCACAAAGGGTGAATGCAAAGGTCATTTGGAAAGCTATAAATAAAATATTGAGAAGCAGTTTGTAATATTCAAAAGAGTGCATGGTTTGTATTTATTTTAGAGGAGATAAAAGTAGGATATATTGTAGAGTTCTATCATTTGTTGATTAAAAAACATTGAGAGATAGTTGTGTTTTATACACAAGATGGGTTGGTGTTCCTATGGGTTGGTGCTCATAAATAGTTTTAAGTGTTTGGTGCTCATAAATAGTTGTTTTGTTGGTGATCAACAAAGGGGCTGGTGTTCCTTCAAGTTGGTGCTTACAAATTTTGTAATTTGAGTTGGTGATCATTCATATACTTGAGATTATTCTCTATGTTTTTTCCCACTTTGGGTTTTCATATAAAAATATGATGTTTCTCTCTCTTGTGTGGTGCATATTATTATTTCAGTTTTATTGCATATATTGAATGTGTGATTAAGTGGTTAAATAAAAGAAATTAGATTAATTAAAAGATATATAATATATTAATTAACCCCCCTCTTAGTATATTTTATGCTTAACAATTGGTATCAGAGTGGGTTATTTTTTTAAAAAGTTTTACATCTTAAAGGTAGATCAGGGAAAGCATGATGGCTAGATTACATGAATCTTTTCCTACAAATAAGGCACCTTTGTTTGATGGGACAAATTATGCTTTTTTGAGCATACGGATGAGAACTTATTTTATGGCCCTTGGATTTGACATTTGGCAAGCAATGGTGGAGGAATATAAAGAGCCACAAACACTTATAGCTACTCCGACAAAAAATAAGCTTGTGAAAATATTGTTAAAGATTTAAATGCTATTTATGTGTTTTATGTGAATCAAAATTTGTTGAAGTTATGAAATGTAAATCTACTCATGAGACTTGGGTAAAACTTGAGAATATTTACAAAGGTGATAAAAAGGTTCAGCAAGCTAAGCTTCAAAATTTCATAAGATAGTTTGAGAGTTTGAATATGGAAGAGGAAGAAAATATAGAAAGTTATCTTTTACAGGTTGATGAAATAGTTAATCAGATTAAAGGTCTTGGAGAAAAGATAGAAGATTCAATTGTGGTACAAAAAGTTTTGAGATCTCTACCATTGAGATATGATTCAAAAGTTTCATCAATTTAAGAGATAAAGAATTTAGCCAAGCTAAAGATGGATGAGATACATGGTATTTTTATGGCATATGAGATGCAAACCGAACACGAGAAACCCACAAAGAGAAAAGCTACTTTTAAGACATCAAAGAAAGAGAAGGATAAGATTCAAGAATAAGGTGATAGTTCTAGTGATGATGAAGATGACAATGGATTTTTATTCATTTGCAAGCCAAAAAATAGTATAGGTAAATATCAAAGAAAATTATATTATAAATGTTTTAATTATGGAAAGATTGTACACTTTGCAACTAAGTGCCCAAATAAGGGTAATGGTGACAATGAATAAGGAAAGTTTACATACAAGAATAATTTCAAAGGAAAATTCAAGAAGGGATTCTAAAAGAAGAGTTTCTATTCTAAATATCCTAGCTCAGCCGAAGATAGTGGAGTCAGTGATTTAGAAGAAGAAGAGATTATATTCGTAGCCATGCATGAAGATGTCTTAGTAAGAAAAAGTATAGATGATAAAGAATAAGAATAGGATAAAGCCAAAGTGAATCTAGAAGGATAAATTGTTTATGCCTTAGAAGAGTTAAAATCTCTTAAGAAGAAGAATCAAAGATTAAAACTCCAGATCGAGAAAAATGAAAAGGAGTAAAAGAAAATAATTGAAGATCTATAAGCACACTTTGAAGAAGCCTAGGAGAATGAAAAATATATAATGTCATAGTTACAAAAAATAAGTGAATAATGTGAATGGTATGTTATTGAAATTTCTTCTTTAAAAGCATATTTGGAGAAAATAAATAAAACAATCAATGATTCAAAATTTGAGAATAGCACTAATATGTTGAATAAGATATTAGAAAGTCAAAGACCAAATTTAGATAATATAGGTATCGTATTTGAAAAATAGAAAGGGGAGGCCATAGACAAGGTTAATGTAGAAAAAGGAAAGAGCTATGTTGAAGCTCTTACAAATGAGGAAATAAAAAGGGAAAAATTTAAGAATATAGAGGACATCTCAAATAATGAAAGATAGAAAGAATAGAGTTATAAAAAGAAATCAAGTTAGAGATACACAAATAGGTCCTATTTTTATGGTTAATATTTTTATTGTAATGGATATGGTCATAAGAAAATAGAATGTCAAAAAAGGGCTAACAATTTAAGAAATAAGGAGAACGAAATTCATGTAGAATCAAGCAAAATCCACAACTCTTTTGATCCTCTATCATGATTTAATGAAGAGGTAATAATATGTTACAAGTGAAAAAAAGTTAGACATACAGCCCAGTACTATAGAAGCATGTTTGAGTCAGTTAAGAAGGACCAAAGCTTCAAGGCTCCATTCATCAAGAAGAAAGTTTAGACAGGTTCATGGTAGAAAAAACAACTTGAAAAATCTATGTTGTTATAGATAGCTTTTGATGTAATAAATGAAGAAAATCCATGGTTCATTAATAGTAGATATTTGAGGCACATGACAAGAGACAAGATTAATTTCATAACCTTGAAGAAGATCAATGGTGGCATAATGAAATTGAGAGATAATACTACTAATAGAATTGTTAGAAAAGGTACACTAAGTTTGGATAATTGTAGAACTAAAATTGAAAATGTATTGTATGTAGAATATCTTAAGCATAAGATTTTGAGTGTAACTAAAATGTGTGATCAAGGGCACACACTAAATTTTTATGTAGAAGGTTTTCAAATTAGGAGAAAAGATTCAGATGTGTTGGTTGCAGATGTTGAGAGAATAGGCAATAGTTTGTATATGTTATCAAACATCAAAGGTCAAAGATGTTATTTTATTCAGATTGAAGGAAGTTAGCTATGGCACAAGAGAATGGGACACATAAATTTTGACAATCTTGTCAAAATCATCAAGAAGAAACTAGTTAGAAATCTTTGAAATATTACAAAGCCATTTGACATGCTTTGTGAACCTTGTTAGCATGGGAAGTAGGCTAGAAGGTAGTTCAAATCAAAAGAGTACTCGACCACTCAGATGTTAGATTTTGTTCACACTAATTTGTGTGGACCTATAAGAATTCAAAGTACTCAAGGTGAGAAGTATTTCATGTTGGTTATTGGTGATTTTTCATGTATGACTCGGGTAATGTTAAGACCATTGAATAAAGAGACGTTATTCAACATCCAAAACTCCACAACAAAATGGAGTAGTTGAATGGAGAAATAGAATAGTTAAGGAGATGGTAAGGATAATGCTAAATGAATCCAAGATACTAGATAAATATTAGAGAGAGACAGTTGCTATAGCAAATCATATTAAGAATAGAGCACTATTGAGAGTCAAAAATGATAAGACTCCTTATAAGCTATGGAAAGACAAACCAACAATAGTTGATTATTTTAGAGTTTTTTTTAGTAGATGTTTCATAAAGAGAACTAATGAAAAACTAGGTAAGTTTGAATTTAGAGAAGATGAAGGAATATTTCTTGGTTATTCTTGCAAAATTAAATATTATATATGTTATAACAAAAGAACCAAGTAAATAGTTGAAAGTTCAAGTGTCATGATAAAAGGAGTACAAAGAATCAGTGATCCATAGACATTCTTGAAATCATTGAAGAGGGAGATTTTGAAGAATCATATGAAGATAAGAAGAAGGAGAACAAGCACACCAAAACCTGATCCAAATATGTCCAAATAAATCAAAATGAAAATGACATCATTAGGGACATAAATAAAGGAATTTGCACTAGAACAATGATGGTAATTGAATCTGAGCAGTTTAATTTCTCTTTGTTATCCTAAATTTATCCTATACCTTTTTTAGAATCTAGACATGATAATAATTGGGTTAAGGCAATGGATGAATAATTAAATTAGATAGAAAAGAATGATACTTGGGAATTAGTGACTAGACCAAAAGATCACAATGTGAGGGGAACAAAATGGGTTTACAAAAATAGGTTGAATGAAAATGGAGAATTAACTAAGAATAAATCAAGATTAGTATGTAAAGGATATGCTCAAATTGAGGGAATAGATTTTGAAGAAACTTTTGCACCAGTTGCGAGGCTAAAAGCTATTAGAATTTTTCTTACATATGCAGTGTTTAAAAATTTTAAAGTGTTTCATATGGATGTCAAATATGCCTTCCTAAATTGGAATCTAGAATAAGAGGTCTACATTGAGCATGCTAAGGGATTTATTCTCTTAAATATTATTATTCATATATGGAGATTGAATAAAACATTGTATGGATTGAAACAAGATCCCAGATCTTGGTATGCAAGACTTGATAAGTAGCTACAAGATCAAAGTTTTAAGACAAGATTTGTTGATTGTAATCTATACATAAAAAAAGAAGGTGAGCATAAATTTAATGTTGTGGTATATTTTTATGACATAATTTTTGGAGGAAACATTGAACATATGACAAAAGAATTTTTTGATAATATGCAAAAAGAATTTGAAATGTCTACACTTGGAAAATTGTCATTTTTCTTAGGGTTCCAAATGTTTCAGTTAGATAAAGGAATTTTCATATCTCAAAGTAAATATGATAAGGAAATTTTGAATAAATTTGGTTTTAAGGATTATACATCAGTTGGCACACTAATGAGTATAGGAAATAAGGTGAGAAAGGATGAAGATTCACCTATTGTAGATCAATTTTTGTATAGATCTATGATTGGTAGTCTTTTATATTTGATAGCATCAAGGAAAGACATCATGCATGTAGTAGGTATGGTTGTGAGATATTTATCAGCTCTAAAAGATAGTCATATTTAGTTGGTGAAGAGAATATTTAGATATATCAAGGGGAAATTAAATTATGGATTGTGGTATCCCACATGCAAATATTTCACTTTGGTTGCTTATATATATTTGACTGGGTAGGTTTATTAGATGACAAAAAGAGTACAAGTGGAGGATATTTCTTTCTTAGTGATAACTTAGTATCATGGCTAAGAAAAAAGCAAAATTTAGTATCAATTTCTATAGCTGAAGCAGAATATATTGCAATGGTATTATGTTATACTCAAGTGCTTTGGATGAAGCAAACATTGGAAGATATCAAGGTAAAATATGATGAACCTATTTCTATTTTTTGTGTCAACACAAGTGATATTAATATTTTGAAGAAACTAGTGATGCATTTAAGAATAAAACATATTCCCATTAGACATCAATTATTGAGAGAGAGAGTTATAGATCAATAGGTTAAGATGGAATATATCAGTACTATAGAGTAGATTATAGATATTTTCACAAAGGCACTACCAAAAGACACATTTGATTATCTATAAGAGAAATTGGAAGTAATTTATTTTAGTTCCTACCATTGAGGATCAACATCAGTTGAGGGGGAGCTAAGTGTTAGCTCTAGGTTAGGCCCTTTTCCATTTATGTCAAAGGGGGAGAAGAATAGGAATAGGTATAGGTGAAAAATAGGTACATGGAATAGGTATTGGTTTCTATAATAAGGGGGAGTTATTGTATGTGTTTTAGACGGTAGTATATGTAGGTTTCAAGATGTGGTAGTTTCAGTTTGAGGTTGCCATTAATGATAAATGGGGAGATTGTTGTAAATATTGTCATTGATGTCAAAAGTCTAGCATTGGTGTTAAAGGTCCTATTGCATTTAATGATGTTTTTAATATTCATATCTTGGCTAATGTGTGTTAATATTTGTTTAATATTACTGAATATATTTTTGGTTTCATATAAGTCAAAAGAGGGCCCATAGAGAGGTCAAAGAGTCATGAGATAAAGACAAAAGAGGAATGGGATTCATTTTTTCATGCAAAGTCATCTTGAGGAATTCTAAGAGTCACCATGTGAAGAAAAAAGAGGGTATGGTGCATTTTTTCATGAAGAGACACTTTAAGGAATATGAAAAGTCACCAATATAAAGACAAAAGAGGAAAGGATGCATTTGCTTATGAAGGGTCACCATGCAACTTTTCAAATGTAAGGATACAAAGGGTCATGCAAGTTTGGTACCATTTTATATGAGGATTGAAGGGTCACAAGGGGTGAATGCCAAAGGTAATTTGGAAAGCTATAAATAAATTCTTGAGAAGCCATTTTTAATATGCAAGAGAGTTCAAGGTTTGTATTTGTTTTAGAGGAGAAAAAAGTAGGAGATATTGTAGAGTTCTATCATTTGTTGAGTAAGCAACATTGAGAGATAGTTGTGTTTTATACACAAGAGGGGTTGGTGCTCCTATGGGTTGGTGCTCTTGCAAGTTGGTGCTTATGAACTTTTTAATTTGAGTTGGTGCTCATTCATATACTTGAGATTATTATCTATGGTTTTTCCTAGTTTGGGTTTCCATGTAAAAATATGGTGTATCTCTCTCTCTTATTTGGTGCATATTATTATTTCATTTATTATTTCATATCCTAAATGTGTGCTTAAGAGATTAAAGAAAAGAAACTATATTTAGTAATATATATATATATATATATATATATATATATATATATATATATATATATATATATATATATATATATATATATATATATATAAAATATGTTAATTCACCCCCCTTCTCAGTATATTTCATGCTTAATAGTGCCATGATGAGTGGAGTGTTGAGTCTTAGTTAAGACTATGGGTATATCATCACTAGGTAGCTGAAAAGACTATGACTTCAAAGAAAGTAGAAGTTGAGAAATGAAATGAGGAGAAAAATTAGAGGTTTTTATCTTGATATTGATCTTGTTAGGTTCATCATCATCTAAATCTAAGAGGTTAGGTGGTATATTCCTGATGAGTTTGGGGTGACCATGGTAACCTCACATAGAGCTGATAGGGAAGTTAAATCATTAAGATTTATGAAATGGAACACTCAACAAGGGTTGAAGGGTTAGAATTTTGAATACACCATGGTCTTGGAATTATTCAAAATTCTAAGGGTTAGTTTCACCTTGAATCCTATAGATAGCACCATTGTAAGTGAATTGACAAATTGGTAGGCAAAAGAGGCAACAAACCTCATGTGATAAGTCCATGACTACCAAGAAAGATGTTATAGGAGAGAGGAAAATTAAATATCATAACCTTTACTTGAATAGTGATAGGTGGAATAGTGATAGGGAGTGACACATAACTTAATGGAGGCATTTGCATTTGATCATAGCCTTGGAATGTGTTGCATGTAGACTTAAGATTACATTCAGAGTATCCAAGGGTTTTAATAAAATCAAGAGAGGCAACATAAGTAGCTAAACCTTTGTTAATCAACACATACTTAAATTAGATATCACTAATTTGGACACTAATAAAGAGGGTAGGATCATCTACACAAAGTATAATATTATCAAGAATCATAGAAGAAATGGGGAATTTGAGAGAGAAAGAAGTGTCTTTCACTTCATCAACATGTATAGATATATCTTTTCACTATTGTAAAATGTTATTTTTTGATATAGATAAGGTGGATTCATGTACTACTAGGGGAGGATTAGGGATGTTAATTTTGAATAAGAGTTGCATAATATGATTATGATGATGCAAAGAACTCCACATAAGTTAGATAAATGGGATTTGTTATGGGTGATTAGTAAGCTCTGTGATAGGATCTCATTCATCATAACTCATAAGAGGACTATTGGAGAGAGGTTCATAGTACTAGAGGAGTTCCTTAGAAAGAGGAAAAAAATTACATGTAAAGTTGTGTTGACAAGATGTGTGAGGTTTAATTATGGGACAAGTTGGTTGGCTATTATGAGAGGATGAGGTAGTTGACCCAGGTTTGGTTTGAGGTAAATTTGAAGAAGTGATAGAAGGTTAAGTAACATTAGTGATGGGTAAAGAGTTTGAAGAAGTTTTAGAAATGGTATGAGAAGTTTTATCCAAAGGATGTGTTATAATTAGTTCATAAAAAGAGATAAGTTTTTCTTGACCCAACTCTATTAAATGATTTGGTGAAAAATCTTAGATAATGTAGAAAGTCTAAGATGATTGGTGACTATGGGTGGAGTTAGAATCAATAAAGGAAACTATCCTTTAAATATTAGTCATGTTGACCACATTATATTCATAAATTGGGTGTATAATAATGTCAACATTATTTGTATAAGGAGTAGACTTATCATTATTGTCTTGGTGATTTAGAAGAGGATGTTTGTAGATGGTTAGATGAGCATCAACCTGGTTTAGAGCTTAATTTTTATTTTTTGTTTCATGAGATTTGAAGGCAATATCATAGGCTTGTTAAAATTTATGAATGATACAATCATGGTAAAAATTATGACCAAATAGTAAATCCATATCTAAATTATGTAATTTCCTACAAGTCTCATAAGAATGACCCCAACTAGAATGAAACCAACATAATTTATTTAGATTGTATCATGATTTCATGGGATGAGTGGGATCAAGATCTTGTGGAAGTGGCCTTGGTAGTAACTTTTGTAACCCTACAAAGGATAAAGTCTTATGAATATTGATTGTCTTTGCTAAATAGAAATGGGGATTAGGGATGCGGTTGGGAGGGGTAGCTTGTTATAGATATTGGTTTGGAAAAATATATTAAATATTATGAATAATATCATAAGAATTAGTGACACCATCAGTAATATCATGACTATTTTTATTTTTGACAAGCATACCAGTACCCATAAAAGGTTTGGATGGTTCAAATTGATGCATGAGGAAATATTTTTATTTGGTTTGTTTAATGGCCTCTTCTAAAGTTCATGGAGAGAGAGTATTAATGTGATATTGTAACTTAGGATAGAGAGAATTGGTAAATAGATGAAAATTTTTATCATCTTCCATGTTGTGTTCACACTTGTTAGACAAGGTCTTCCACCATTTGATGAAATCTTGGGTGGTTTCCATCTCAAGTCAATTGTAATTAATAAAATGAGCCAAAGTATTTTAAGGGAGGTCACTAGTTTGAAACTCTTGTCTCAAAGCATTAACTAGATATTATAAACTGGTTAAGGAATGATATTTTAGTTAGTTATACCAATCTAAAGAATCTCTAGGGAGATTTTTTCTTAAGATCTTGGTATCAGCAAAAGTGTTTAACTTGATCCAATATTTGTATATATTTCCAAAAAAATTTAAGTGTAAGGTTAGATCAGTTGACACCTTGTAAATAATGGTAGGGGTGATACCTTATTATATCTATTTTAGATATTTGAGATGTAAGAGGTTTGTTTTGAATGTGTTTTATTGTTTTGTTAACAAGAGGTGGTTGAGGGATAAGATTACCATGAGAATCCCTAAGGGGAGGTATAGGGATTTTATTTATGCACTCCCCATAGAACCTATTTAGGGTGATTTTGGAGATGGATAAGATGATATTTCATTTGCATCATTTTATTGGCATTATTAGTCTAAAAAACATTCATTTGGTTAAGATTTTGTAATAAAATTTGGTGAGTTTGAGTGGTGTTAGTATGTGAAGCATTAGCACTAGTGTTAGTGGCTTGAGTACCACTATGAGTGGTGGAATGCATGTTATTAGTAGCTTGAGATTAATTGATAGTAATTGAGGCACTATTAGAATTATTTTTTTGGGTTTTAAAGGATGCACTAGTATAAGGATTATAAGAAGAAACATTAGATGCATGATTACCATGGGTAGAAAATGATGCACTAGTGGAAGAATTGAGATGAGTGGGTCTTGTAAAAGGCCCAATAGAGGTTGAAATTTCCATGTTAGTAGGGATACTTGGCATGGAGGTGAAAGAAATCAAAGAATAAGAGGTCATAGTATGATAAGGGGTCAAAAGAGAAGGAAGATGTTAAGAGGCAAAGAAACTATTACCCCCAAATATGTGTGAGAATGTGGGGCAAGGTGAATTGGGTTCCTTTATTTTACCACTTATCATAATGTGATAAATAGTAAAAGTTTATTTTCCTTAATGTGAGGAAATTAATTAATGAATAAAAGTATTTATGGAGTATACTCTAATTTAGGCTAATCTTATAAGGAGAGAAGAGGGTTACAAACTAAAGATATATTAGGAGGGGTCCCATAGTTTTTAGTGCAAGTGAACACATGTAAATTAATTTCATATAGAGTAAGATCCACAATATTTTTATGAGAAAACCTATTTGGGTTGGTAAGGATCATCATATCTATTGAATTTAACTTAGTGTTGTCCTGAAATAGGATGTTTATGATGAGAAAGAAAGGTTAAGAAAGATGAAGATGATATAAAGACAAAGTGAGAAAAAAATATAAAGATCCATATAAGTTGAATACATTATATAATCTAATAGGTAGATAAGAGTAAAAATTCATATAATTCAAATATATATTGCATACAAGGTATAAAACAAGATGATAAGGATATATAGTCATGCAGGTCGACTATGTTCTATAACTTGACTGACAGAGAATAATATAGAGTCATATAGGTCAAGTATGTATTATAGAATAGAAGATGAAATAGGCTGAGAAGCATACACATTTTTGTAGTTCAATTGTGTACTAATGATAGGGGAAAATCTAGTCTATAAGAGACTCTATTGACTAGAATGATAGTGTGTTGAAATATAAAAAAATGTAATATAAGTGAAGAAAAAATGAATGAAAACACACAAATAATTGGATCAATGTGAATGATCCAATTGGGGAACATAACATAAAACCTTTCCCTAATGTTGGCTAATGCAAGTTATTATAATACAACATGCAATGATCAGTGAGCAACTAAAAATCAAATTCTAACTAAATGGTCATCCTAAGTGTTATTATATTATTAGAAAGTATGGATTTAAGTGTGATAGGAGAGTTGGCTAAAATATATAACTTGAAAAGTAATCCATGGATGGTTTTAGGATGTTTGAGTTGAAACAGATCTATTGTAGCAATGGTACTATATTGGTATTGTGCCCTACCTCCTCACTTAACAATCCTACAATGATAAGGGTGTTGAGTGCTTTGATAATATATACCATGAACCACATATTTATACCTAGAAAGAAAATCAAGTTAGATTCCATCTTGGTGATGAAATCCAAGTAGGTAAGCCTTAGGAATACCAATTTTAAAATGCATTTTGAATGTTATGTAGTTTGGTAGTGTGTGCAAAAGATTAAAATAGTGTAGCTAAATGGTAATTTTAAAAACCACATGTTTAGATTAAATGAGTTACTGTAAGTGTGAAAATAATTAAAAAAGTAAATGTGAATTAATTAATAACAAATAGTTGTTAATTCCTTGATGAAGAATAGTATATAGTCAGTTCAAGTGACACTTTATGAAAATAGTACATAATAGAGTTAATTGGGTCACTAATATTATATATAATCAAGGTCTTTAATAATAGAGTATAATATGCTAATTATATCTCTCAAATAGAAGATATAATATAGAACTAAGTTGACTAGGTCCACTTGGTTGGCTTTAGGGTTGTAGTTTTAAAAAGTACTAGCTTGTGCAAAACATAAATGAAGAAAGTACTAAAATGAAAGAGAAGGGAAGGAGAGGAACATTTGTGGGTTTCAATATGGGTAAGCTCATAAATTTTTTGATAAAGTGATTTAATTATTGCTTTAAAATTATATAAACTAAGTCAACTAGTTTGATCTTATTTCACAAAAACCTATGTGTTAAAGAAGAATAAGATCACAAAATCTACATATTTGATAGTGTTTATTGACTTATATACTGGTAGAGAGAATAATATGACAAAGATGACCAATTTGACACTGTATGCTTATCTAGAACTAAAAAGGAGTATTGTGTCCACATGTTTTATCAAGGAACCTATATTTGATGAATACCTAGACAAACATAAGAATGTCATTCTGATGTGATTATGTGTTAAACATATGCATAGATAATTAGAACTATATTGAATAGTTCGATATAATACTACAAATATATAAAAATATAGTAAGATGATAAAAATGATGGTGTGAAATAAATCCTACAGGGGTTAGATTCACAATAGGTTCACTAGAATGTAAGTAATGGGAAATGTAGTAAATATCTAAATCAATCCTAGTTCGGAGAAGATAAATCCTACTTAATCTTTTAATCATGGATACATTATATATTTGGGGTCATGACCAAGATGGATTTGCTAAACCTAGCCAATGGATATCTTAATATAGTAAATTCACTAAGAATGGTTTCAAAGCCTCTAGTCAAGCAAAAGTATGTAATAACCCTAAATTAGTCCTATATTTTCATATACATTAAACTAATAAAAATTAAACTAAACTATAATATAGTTCTCACAAAGTTTGTGGCATAAAGTTGTGGTGATAAACATGAAAATTAAACATGCATAAAACACATATTATCACATAATATATACAAAATCCTATAGTATGGGAGATAATTAAAAATGCATATTTATCTACTCTTACAAAGGACGAACAAAGTTAGGAATACTTACCTTTGAAGACAAACCCACCGAGCTTCAATCTCTCCCTTGGCCAAGGTTATTTGCAAGAGGTTCTTGTGGTATGTAAGGATGGCAAGTATAAATCAGCTCTAGGCTACATAAACTATCAATGTATCCAATACACTTATCCACAAGATAAAATATGTATATCCAAATAAAGTATGAAACCCTAATCTATGATATTTAAGTAGACTGGTGGATAAACAAATGTGTAATATATCTCTTCTTATTCTCTTGTCTTAGAAATGATTAAATGGATGTGTTTATATAGTTGGATATATCCCTAATACTTTCTAAATGTTTAGGCTAACAAGGTTGACACAGTCAACCTAGTATCATTATGGACAAAAACAAATTAGGTCACACTCTAGGTCGGCTAGGGGTCAGCCTAAACCCTAATAAGTTTTATCAATTAAAGTACAAGGCTGATGGGACTGACAGTGTAATGTAAAACATAACAAAGGTTTTTAGGTTAGGAAATGAATACTGAATGTAGAAAATGACTAAATAAGGGTAGAAAATATGAGGCAAAGATTAGGGGAATGTCTATAGGAGATGGGTGTGTAGATAGAAAGTGGTAATAAGGGACACCAATCCTAATATAAACTTTCTCACAAAGTTTATCTTTACAAATAAAGATTTGATTTTCTCTTACTATTTGGGAATGTAAATTTTTATATTCCTTAAATCCTATAAGGGCCAATTGTAATCCCATCTTTGGTGATGATATGACCTAAGAACTTTCTTTATGTAACATTAAATATACTATTTTTTTGGTTTGAAAAAACACCAAACTTTCTACATCTTTCAAAGATTGAATGTAGGTGTCTTATGTGATCACTCCTCTCATTTGAGAAGACTGTAAGGTCATCCATGTAAATAATTATACATTTACCTATCATCCCCTAAAAGACATGATCCATAGCTTGCTAAAATTTGGCACCTACATTAATTAGGCTAAATAAAATTCTTTTATATACATAGGTAGCCCAATTCATGGTGAATGTTGTCTTAATTGTATTTTTTTATTCTTCTACCATTTAGTTATATCCTAAAAATCCATCCAAGAAAGACATCATTCTTGAACAACTTACTATCTAGATGACTTCATTCAAGGAAGGTAATGGATAATTATCTTTCTTATAGGTATTTTTTAAGTTTTTAAAACCAATATATATCATGATCTCTCCACTTTTCTTCTGGACTGGGACTAAATTATCTACCCAAGTAGAATATCTAATAGGAAAATTTATTTTTTCACTTAACAATTTCTTCACTTCTTTCTAAATAAAGGGTTTAGGATAGTATTTAATATCTTTGTATCTACCTAAATGGTTTGTGGTCCAAATTCAATGGAATCATATGGGTGATGACCCTTGTGTTGAAAAAATATAGGTATTGATATGTCCATGCAATAATATCCTTGTATTAACTAAGTAAAATGTTCATTATATGCCTTTCCTCTAGAGTAAAGCTAAGAGCAATGTTGACATAGTGTGGATTACACTCATCTCCTAAATTTTCCATTTTGAATTTAAATTTACTTACTTTCCATTGCCTATGCTATTGATTTTGAGGATCTAAATCAAATGTTTTTTTTAAGGAAACCATTCCTAAAGGGAGGATGTTTTCCTTTAGCTGAATAACTCCTTCTCCCCTTAATTCCTCTCTGCATAAGTAACTAATTTCCTTATCATCAATTATTTGATATTCAAATTGCCTTAAGTTTGTCAATAACTAGATAGTTTTTTGGTCATCATCAAAAGCTTGGAAACTTTCCACATTGTCTAGAAGTGATGGAAAAGGTACTATATCAATGGAATTTATGTGTTCCTTAGACTCTTGTAGGGGTGATAAATTGATAAATGAGGTAGATGATGAATCAAAATATTTATTATATTCCTTTGGTATATATATTATGTTAAAGGCCTCATAAGACTCAATTCAATCCCATGGTATATGTTTGTACCTTTTTTAGATATGATAACTTGCACTGGTAATTTTTTTGACCTAGTAGACTACCACTTATGAACCTCCATAAATCAGTATGTGCTTGACATTATTTTTGAAAGAAAAGTATATCCCCAATATTAGTGATTCATAATATTTAATTTTATTGGTGTAAGGGAACTAGATTGTGTATTTTGTTAGTTATTTATTACCTTATGGGTCCATTGATTCAATGTTGACACCTTATCCTTACTTAGATCTTTCATTGTCTAAGTGAAGGGTCAACAACTAGGAAGGTCCTTAGACATCTAGTTATTGCCCTTCATGTTTCATAGCGAAGGCATAAATTCTAAGCTTGGGATATTTATAACTTACTTATTCATTATTTATATTATATTCAGTGATTAGGTGCTCCATTATTGGCTCTTAATCAATTCAAATCTGGTTTGGAATACCTCTACATGGTAACCAAATGTGATACAAGTCTATTTTAACATACCCATTAAATTTTTTAGACCATTATCTACTAAGGATGAGTTTGCATCCTTCCAAAATATCTACTCATAATATGTAAATATCATTTTCATTCATGCTTTAGATGTTACTTGGATCTACACATCATTTAGCTCTTCTAGTATAGGGACCATGGTCTTATCCAATTGTGAAACTATTATTTTGGATGGATTTAGGGTCAAACCTAGCTTCTAGAAAATTTAAGTAGGCATCACCATGTATGAAGCTCTAGAATAAACTAAAAAATTATGGATGTTATTTCCAAACACTTGTATGTCAATAAAAAAGGTGTACATTTAGGTTTACTTTTGTATGTGAGATTAGTATGATCAACCTTTGTATTCTCAGTAGTCACATTCCCTATGATAAAACTTCATAGGAGATATTTCTATTATATAATATGGGATAATTCATGAAGATTAATGTTGTCTTTAATTTTAGTCATGTATTCAACAATGTTATACTCCATTTTTCCTTTCTCTTATTTATTTTGAAGTTGGTCATTCCATTTATTGGGAGGTGGATTATTGTCAGCTCTTAGATTTAGTATAGTAATAATGTTGTACAAATGATTAGATGTTGTGAAGGGATGCTTATTCCTTAGGTTATAAATAACTTTTTGGTATTTTTAGAAAGCCTACACTTCATTCGAGTTGTCTTCTAGTTCATTGTCATCTTCTTCTAGGAAGAAATACTCATGCATTTCAAATACAATTATTGTGTTTTAAGATACAAATTTTGGATAGAACTCTAGTGGATTATTCATCATGTCTTTCCTTGCCATCTCTTTATAATATCTCAATTTTTACACATAAATCCAAAAATTTAATTTCACCATGTTATGATGTATTATAAACTCTACATTCATTAGGTAGATCCATCTCTACTATATTAATCTATATAAACTTATTGGGGTGATACTATGCATAAATAGTAGGCCTATTGAAGGCTTTTTATATCTATGAAATATAATATTTTGGTTATTATTCAAGCTAATGGTGTTACCTATCTTCCTATGTATATTTAGGAAGTCATTGCTTAGTTTCTACACCATTCTTTGGATAGAATCTAGTTCTACTTTAGTAGAATTAGTTCCTTAAAAAACTAAAACATTATAGGGCATTGAATGTTGATTATATTGATGACTATTCATATGTACCTAGTTATTAATATAACCATAGTTCTGATTTGGCACTTTCTACATTAGAAGAAGTAGTGCATATAATTGATTCTCATTGAAAGTAGGGATATTTTGATTAATGTGAGGGACTAGATTCAAATCTAGAAAACTATAATTAATATTTATAGTTTTAGGTATTTGAGGGTTCATTTGTCTATCAATTTTGATATTCTCTTTATATACTAAATCTAGAGTGGTGGTATTAGCAACTCTTCATATGAACACCATAGTGATTGGTTCCAAGGCATTTATATATATCCAACACTAATGGCCTATCCAACATATAATCTGGCTTAATCCAAGTGTACATATTCTAGAATATATAATTAAATATTTAATTGGATCATTAGGCTCCCTTTTCACGCTAGTAAAATGTTGATATACCAATCTAGGTATAGTAACTTCTCCAAATTGGGCAAGAAATGTTCTTTGACATGCATTTTAGGAAGTGATCGAGTTATCTTAAATTTTCATATACCAATCATAGGTAGCATTCTACAAGGTAAATGGGAAAATTTTTAATGCAACATCTTCATTAGTAAGATTCATTAATCTTAATTTAGCCTTATAATATTTAATGTGTTCATTTGTAGTTATTCTTCCTAAAGGGGAAAATAAAGGTATATGTTTCTATGGGTTCTTGGGAAAATTATGAATGTACCTTAGGATTTAAATGGTATATTCAACCAACTAAGGGTGTTTTTGGTCCATAGGAATATTAATGGAATGAATTTTTTTTTATTAGAGAGTGTTCTAGTGCTTGGAAATTTGGGAATAACAAGTGCATATTTAGGCCTTCAATGTGTTAATAAGGGTGAAACCAAAAGAGTGGTTTAGGCCCTAGACTTTCCAACTCTCTTGGGTGTTTTTAGTGTAACTCAATGTAAGGGGTAACCTCTTACTAAGGGAGGTAAACAATATCCCTCCTTCTAGCACCAAATTTTTTCTATCTATTAATGTGGGTCTTATGCACCAACCATAGTTTATATGAGGTATCCTCTAGCATTTTATGATCTCAATGGAGGTTTAATCCATTCCAGTGCATGATTTTCAAGTATGGGCTAAAAAATATTGTGGTGGAATAAAAAATAGAGCATGAAGATTTGTAACCATGTTTGCTTGTAGTGAAATGAATCCTAGTAGAGAATCCAAACCTAAATGAGTGACATGGGTGGGTGAAACCTAATCTATAGTGGGTATATATTTTTTAAATAAAATTCAAAAGGAGAGAAGGGTAGAGAAAAAAAGAAGCTTATATGATCTAAAAGGGCCACTTCCTAGGTTGGTTTCTTAGTGGACAAATTCTCTCAAAACTAGTGCTCATTGCTCGTACTTGTTACAAACTCATAAGTAAATATAGCTATGAAGCTTGGGGAGGAGTGGTATAGGAGACTTGATGGTATCATGTAGAGGTTGCTTCCTTTAGAGTTACTTTTACACACCCTTAATTAAAATATTACAACTTGGACCAAGAAGGCATATAATGTAGTTATTGCACACACTTTAAAAAAATATACCAATAGAAATAATTCATACACACTAATAATAATAACATAGTTTAAACGAATTGATTAATAAGATTTAATAAATTAGAGCATTAGAAAATCTATAGTTAGCATATATTGATAAAAAAATAATGATTTATCTGTAACTTTTGAATGCTTCAAACTATTATATTTAACAACTAAAAAATCAAATCCTTAATATCACATGAGTGGAAGGAAAAAACACCAATGCAATTTCATGACAATCAAAATTGACTTTTTCTTGTATTGATCTAGTCTTCCAACCCTTTTTTAATGTGAAATTATATATATATATATATATACATATATATATATACATATATATATATACATATATATATACAAATATATATATATATATATATACAGATATATATATATATATATATATATATATATATATATATATCTGTATATATATATATATATATATATATATATATATATATATATATATATCTGTATATATATATATGTATATTTATATATGTATATATATATATGTATATATATGTGTGTGTATATATATATATATATATATATATGTATATATATATATATATAATATATATATATATATATATATATATATATATATATATATATATATATATATATTTATATATAGACTTGGGGAGGGGATGCATCATCCTCTAAGTATATGTAAACTCATAGTTACATGTCATATTTATAACCTCAATTCTAATTTTAGTCTTAAAATTGCATGCTTATGTCTAATTAAATTTATGTCAAAATTATAGGGCCTATGTAAGGAAGTACAATGTGTGCATGCTTAAAAAAAAATTAAGTAACTTTATATGTATAATCTATATGTAATTGAATTAAAATTAAACTATACATATATACATTTTAGGTTGACTAGGTGCTTCCATGGCTGATGAGGTTTTCAGAGGCACGAAAATGGATGATTGTGTTGAACTAGGATTTGTAGTGCTAGAATTATGTTTCACTTTCAAATCTTGATAGTGCTTGTTCCTAGTGTCATATTGATATTTGATAATATCCATGTTAAGGATCAGAGGCTATGAACCTTGTTCACTAACTCCAAGAGCCTTCTATGTTCAACTTTGGTAGTCTTGAAGTTAAATCTAAAGATACAAAATTTAGTGTCTTTCTTCCCACAAAAAGTGAGTTCAACCTCTATTTATTTTATGGTCTATTTTTTTATATCCTTCTTCAAGTTTTCTAAATATTACTACAAGATTTGGTCAAAATTAGCCTTGCTAATGAGTCCTTTTATGGAATCCTTGGCCTTAGAAAGCTTTAGTTCATAAAAAAATTTCTAGGTGAGGGTCTCCTATTCTGAATATTTAGGCATCACTACCTCATCTACATCAACCCATTCCTTGGCCTCTTGTATTATGATGGCTACCAATTTGAGGATATTAGTAGCCTCTAATGGTGCCATCAGTTTCAAATGTGCATATGAATTTCTAGTTGTAAAAATAATAACGAATTTGATTTTATTCTGATCTATGTTCAAAAAATTCAATAATTTTTTGGTCTCTACTATGTTGTGCAATATTTTTCCCTCATTAGACTAATGGAATCAATAGTATTATACAATCTAGATGCTACACTTTTGATGTCCATCTCTATTTGTGATGGAACATGAATAGTTTGTTATTATTCTCTTAGTTATTCTAGTTCTTTATCAATCTCTCTCCATGCCATTTATATTCATTCAGTTAGTTATATTAAATTAATTTTATGTGTTTAAAGATAGGATTTAAAATCCTCTATATATGGGGATTGCCCTAATTTTCTATCTTTCCTCTTGGACAATGTGAAAATTTATTCCCTTTCCTCCATAATGGTTACCCTTCCAATGTCATCTTCTAGCTTCTTCTTCATCACCCTTTATACACTCCTTTTAGATTTCTAAAAAACTATAATCGTAGTGGGAAATTTGGTAACCACAGGATTAGGCATTTTGTAAGCCCTTGACTACATGTCTATTTCCCACTATGGGAGAATTAGCTAGGCTAGGTCTATGGGTTGAGAGTTCGAAGCTATAGTCTTAATTGTGAGGGTATAGGATGGATCCTCTACCTTGGGAACTAGTAGGATTTGTTGAAAAATGGGATAAATAAGGTCAGCCTTTACTTTAGGGGCCAAGAGAGGATGGGGTATAGGAGGGCTGAATGAAGTATGACCAAATTAACTAATTATAGTAATAAAAACATGGGAAACAATAGGGTCAATATAAAATTAGAGAGGGTGTTGGATCGCTTGATATTCGATGATGTAATGATGCCTTGCCCTTTTAGTTAGAGACTCAAGAATTTTAATATTTATAATTTGTCCTCCTAATTATAAATATCCCCTCTAACTACCTCTTGTGTAGTTAGCTCTACTAATGATCCTTCCATGGCTAAGCTATATGGGATGGGCTAAGCCCTTAGCATCCTTATATAATAGACGGTTGCCTTTGGAGACGTGGAAGGATTCATTTGTGTGGTTGAGGTAGCCATAACAACCTGTAGAAATGATGAAATGTCACCTTAGGTAGGACCCTTTAAATATAAAGAATATAGATAAATGCATGCATCTTGATCTCCCCCAAGTGATGTATTTGGCACATCTAGTTCATTATTTACTACCTAAAGTGACATATAGGGTATTTGGGAGGTTTTCCTCTATTTTCATGTTGGCTACATAGGTCTTCTAGTCTATAGGTCATGCATATAACATCCTTCAGTCAGTGGGAGTCCAGTTCATGACTCAATTATAGAAAGCAAAGGTTTCCCTTGAATAATCTTTAAAAGGTCTTCTTAAAATTTAATTGACTATTTTCTCTTCAATACTTAGTCATCATTCTGAGCATTGAGGATTAAAAATTCATGATCATAAAACTCATGTTGATACTCGATGGCTAGTCCCTTGAGATGGTTTTGAACCTATCCATAAGGATCCCAATCCCTGTGTGGTAATAAGGCCAAGGAATAATATTATTTATACTTCCTTGCCTCAAATAAGTGATTCTAATTGGTGTAGCACATTATTCCAATCATTAAGTGAGAACCATGAAGGTAGGCTTTCTTCTTCTTGTGCATGTCCTCATCAATGCCCAACCATAACTAGTATGTTATTTCTTGTTATGCCAACTTATTTGGGACATACTTAGGGAGATAAAAAGGTGTAACCTTATGTCCAATGCCCATGATGATTTTTTATTCAATATATAACCTATAATATCCCCTTATCAATAGTGTGTCTATGATGTTATATGATATTCTAGGAAAGGGGACCCATGGATGGCCTTCGATACATGCAAGTAAAAATCCTCAATAATGTGTAAAATATTGTGAGTATATGAATATATATGTATAAATGAATAAGAATCACAAATATTACTCTTTATAAATTTTGGAGGGATGATACAAAGTGAGCCATTGTGGATGTAGACTATCCCCATGATTACATGAAGAAATTAGGACATCATGTATAAGTGACCTCTTAAAGGCCTCTTATCCTTATGAAAATTTTTCTCTTGTAACCTTACTCCAATCACTTCTCCTAAGGGAAAGGTTAATTCTGATCTCCTCAACAAATTAAGTAATAAAACCTACTTGAGGTGGAGGAATTATGTGCTTGGGTAGCCAAATAACCTATTTAATAGGGGCTATCCTAATCTAGATTCCCATTTTAAATTTTATTATTGGTGTGACCTTATTTTCATTCAAGTCAATTGTCTCTCTAGGGATAATCCAAATTCTAAGTGTCTTATCAATATATTTATCCTTCTTCCATGCAACTTCTCTATGTAAATCATACGTGATATTTGGAATAATACAAGAGAGGTTCCTTTAAAATGTATCATAAAAAATGCATTCTAAAACTATTTTATGATTGAAATGATGCATATACACTCCTCTAAATATCTTCCCTATGAAGAATAAATCTCTCAACATGTTGATATAGGGCATGATTTATGAGTTTGAAGCTGTTAAGTGTAACCCTTGTCACTATGAGTGGGAGGAGTTTTGTGGCCAATTAGCACTGGGATGGAGTTAGGTTCTCTTCATGTATGTGTGTGTCAACCTAGTGTATGGCTTTTCAAAATCATAAGTAGTCAGTACAATTATTATTGAATATATTTAGTTTAAAGAGTATATCCATGTACTTAGTATAATATTTTATGGAGAACATTGGAGGAAGAGTTTCCTAGAATGCCCCGGATGATGATGTCATTATTCTATAGTTAAGATGGTACTGGTTTGGTTTGTAATTCAACTAATGGGTTCTCTTGAGTATGTTTTTATGTCAAATACAATGGTGGTTAGTGATCTATCACAGGGGATTAAGTGAATTCATAAGTTATCTCAAGATCAAATGGGCACATCATCATTCAAACTACTTTGATATATCTTTGACATTGATTTCTAGTTCTTATGACATTAATATCTAACATTTATAAATTTTATTTTTTTTGTTTAATTCAAAACTTACCAATTAATTTGTAAATTATACCATGTATAAACCATTAAAAATTATTGGGAGTGACATATCATTTCCTCTTTTTTCTAGCTGTGATTTCATCTCTTCTTCATCTTTAGTTTACCAAGCACTGAGACTTTGTTTAGTCAATAGTCAAGAGTTGGGGTATAACATTTTCTAAAATCATCTTAAACAAAGGTTATGAACACTTTTATTGAATACCTAAATGTGTATTAGAAAACCTCTGATTGAGTTTGTCAAAGACCTAAATGTGTCAAATTATTATGCTAAAAAAACTACCAAATACCTAAATATGTCAAAGGGACTTGTTGATCAAAATATTTGAACATTTTTACCAAAGACCTAAATGTGTCGATTAACTTCATTGAAGGATATATACAAAATAAATCCTTTGAAGACCCAAATAAACTAAAATGTTAAACATCAAAAAATTAATTCTCAAAGAGTAAATGAGAAAGTGTTTCCAGTATAAGGTGATTACAGCTTCGGGGTCTCATACCCTAAAATATTGAATACTCTATTCCAAAAAAAACCTTCAAAGGAAAATTCTAAAGAATAAATTCTTATGGAGTATGTATAATACATAGTGTTGAAGACCCAAAATACATCTGAGGGATTTGTTGAACAAAATTATTGAAGATAATCACCAAAGAAAGCCATCGAAGACCAAAACCTATCTAAATAATTTGGTAAAATATTATTCTAAACAAAATCATTAAATATTTAAATGTGTTAGATGAGAATATTGAAGAATTTCATCAAAGAAGATGAGATGAAACTTCCATATACATAAATTCTAAAAATCATTAGGAGGCTAGTCCAAAAAGGTAAAAAACTCATGTTCATATGCATTTTGAATAATAAAGTTAAGTCAATACATGAGGCCTTTCCTTTTAGGGATCCCAGGGTAGGGATATAGACCAATTTCAAAATATAGTGGGTCCTTATTATGATAAAAAAATGAAATGGGGTATGTTGGGTACAACAAATCTTATATCTATCTACACATAGACACATAATTTTATAGACATGATGCATATAATAAAACATAATCAATGTCATACAAGTCCAAGGACCAAATAAAAAGGATAATAAAATGTCACATATAAGGTCTAAGATACATATAATGGATAGTAAAATGTCACACACAAGGCTAAGGGTCACATAAAATGGGATAAAAAATGTTTAACATAAGGTCAAGGGCCACATGTAATGGAAAATTTAAAAAATAACATAATAAAAAAGTAATTAATAGCTTATTATGGAATGAAACAATAGAAATAAATCATATAACAAGTCAAACTAGTATATATTATAAATTTGTGACAATGTCAGAACATATAAAAGTAGCATACGTATGAAATGTTGCATTACAAAGAATATAATCAAGAGAAATATGTGTAACCAATCAATCTAGCTCAACATGGTAACTATAAATTTAATACAAATATAAAGCCTATATCAATGTGACCTATAGAATAATATGATCCTAATTTTGGCATGTCCCATGGGTATAATAATGTCCTACATCTATGTATCCATATATAATGTATAGCATGTATGTATTACATTTCAATCATAAATAACATGAAATACACATGAATATGAATATGTAATATACCAAACATGTGATAAATAACAATAATTAAAAATGTGATATAGAAAAACATGTCATTCTTAGGTCCTAATTTTTATTTTTGGAATTTATTCATATATATATATATATATATTCAAAATATTTTTATTAAATGAAGTGTTAAAAAAATAACCAATATCAGGGTTGGTCATGTGAAAATCATGTATGGAACATAGGAATGGTTACCTATCATGAAAAAGTAGTATCATATTTAATTATACTTAAATCTAAAAAATGATCTCATTTTGTAGTGTGGCCATCATCCTTATAATGGCTTCTAAGATCCTATGTATGATGAGTAGATTTATGGAGAATATTATCTTATGGAATCCACTATATGGTAGGAGAAACATGTGTCTATTTTTATTTAGGAATACACTAAATGATCTATAAAACTAGCTTAGGATGTGTAATAAATACTAAATATCATTAGTCTTGAATGATTGACATAACCCTATTATTAGATTAATATGAATCATAATAGAATAAACTAGTATAATTAATTATATTATAATGTATGTCAATATATAATAAATGTAAATGTAAATTAATATAATCAATTTTATATTTGAATTTGATATTTATGGAAAGTACTACAAAGGAGAAGATACTTATCTTCACTATTTGACTCATTGACCATGACTATGTTCTAATAACAATAATGGATTAGAATAGGGATGATGATTTGTAAAAATATACAACTATGTTTTTTGTGCATTTAGGGCCACTAATGTCAATCATAGGGTGGATTTATTAGACACGGGTGAGTTAAGGTTGATGTTATTTTTAAAGTATGTTTTACTTCTATGTGACCATACATTTTGATGCACCTTCTTGATATGTCTTTGTATATTTTATATTTGGTCTTTTCATGTGTGATCAAATCCAAAATTAACCTTAATTCTCCTTTAAAACTTAAGTAAACTTATAAATTATAATAACCTATAAAATGTGAGTAGGTGTATTTCAGTTGAACTGACCCTAATCACCCATGTTGATGATTGACTATTTCCTATGTATCTAATACTCTAAAGATGGAAGTCAAGTAACATTTAATTCTTCCCCTTAGTGTGATTATGTATTTTTTATTTCACTATATGAGTGCACCTATAAAATTATAATTTGATCTTGATAATGTTGACTCTTTACCTAACTTTATGCACTTCAAAGTTTGTTGATGACTACTCATAGTTATTGATTTGAAATTAGGGTAGAATATGGTAGAATTTGTCATTTTAAATTAGTTTATATAATATTCATAGATAAATTCAATGTAAGTACTAATTTTTGGTTTGATTTTTATTTATGTGATTCCATTTAGTTAATTTCCCATGCCATGAACACACTAGGAAAATGGGTTGACTAAGAATTTTATTTTATTTTGAAAAATATTCATTACTAGGAATATTATGGTAACATAAACCTCATGAAAATAATGTTTAAATTAATGTCTAAGTCTAATGTTAATGTCTAAGCTATATTAATGTAAATGTGGCAATCTAGAAATGCATGAATGAGATATTTAACTAATTTATCATAAACTAAGAGGTTCATGTAGGTAAATGATAAAAAAATTGGAATAAATCAAGATCATAACTAACATGAGAGTGTGTGTGAATTGATAATAAGATTTTTTTATGTGAAAAAATCATGTAAGATAAGTTTAGTTCAAGATTATAATTTTTAAGTGTCAAATACCATATTTTAGAGTCTACACATGCCTTGATTTTATTATAATATTACAATATAAAGGAAATACTAGAGTAAAATGATAAGCATATGCCTAAGTACATACATAAAACTTTATCTTTTGAATAAAGATGAAAAGTTTAAAGTTTATCCAGGAAAATTATGTAATGAAAATGTAGTAGTCAATGTCTATAGAATTAAATTTTAAATCTAAACTATAGTTGTAATTTTTAATTTGGAAGAGTGAGGATGGAGTACACCTATATCTGAGTAGAATTTATTGACTTTTAGCATTTTAGATATGCTTCCTTTTTGAAGCATTTTATAATATTTATTGATCATTGAAGCACCTAGAGAACATGGAAAATTTAGGGTGATCAATCCCTAATTTAAAATTTAACTATGGTAAGGGTCATGGATTGGAAGACAAATCCCCCCAACACATGTATGTTGGCTAGTTATAATATTGTTTAGCATCATTTAACCTCAAATGAACTAACTCAGATAATGAATCTAGATTTAATCTTTAACCTCCATATGATAAGGTGGGAACCAAATAATGGGCTCACTATAGGTAATTCCATGGCCATTACATCATTGAACCTCAATGTACATTAGCTTAAAAATCATGAACAAAATGTTATAAATGGACTTATATATTTTAGATTGATCCACACTTTAAATAAATTAAAATACCTAGTACATAATACAAAAGGTGAAAATGTGTAAATGTGAACGAACCAACATCATGCCCAGTTGAATTAGTACCAACTATAAATTGTCACAATGTGAATGAACCAACATCATTAACAACTAGTTATATCATGTAAAATGGAGTATATATGCTTTACACATGCCCAAAAATGTATATAAATGTATATAAATCTTAAATATATCACTCTTTAATTGAAAAAAGAATACATATGCGCTATATATACCCCAAAACATTGTCTAAATACTGAAAATAGTTGTCCCAATATTATATTTAGATCATAATTTTACTATGAATTTGTAAATTTTACACAAATATGTTCATGGAGGATTTATTATCCATGATAAATAACCCATTAATATTCCCCCCTTTTGAGGTGAGCAACGAATCTTTCATGTCACTCATCTCATAATAAAAGTGAACTATGTCATGTGATGTATAAATATAATATCATGTAAACATGTAGAGATTATGCCATTATATTAATGTATATAACATCAAGTAATATATGTAACATGTGTAATGCAAGGGCATATAAGTGGTACGTCAATATATGTATTTATGAAACACATAATAACTATCATTAGATAATATTATACATTAGTAAATTTCATGATGTAAATCATGGTCAAACATTCAAAGGTGAGGTGCATGATATGGATCACGATACCTAAAAACATATAAATTACATAATCTCAACAATATCAACATGAAATGTCACACAATAGCATGTAATGTCACACAAAACATTAATGGACCACATATAAGGGACATATTAAGGAAGACTAAGGAGCCACAAATAAGGGGCATAAAATGCCAAAATAAAAAAAAAGGATAACAATGCAAAAACAAGGCCAAGATGACACACACAACATAATAAAATAATTATCCTATCATGAAAAAGTAACAACATTGATGAAGCATATAAAAAGTTAAAACTAGTCTACACTATCCATATATGTTAGTATCACATCATAATAAAGTAGCATATACAATGCAACATTATTTAATAAATGAGTAGATATCAATGTATGTGTAATAAATATATGTATCTCAACATGGTAAATATGTGATAAAATATATATATTCTATGATAATTTAACCTATGGGAGTAGATGTCCCCATAATAGGCATGGTTTCTAGGTATATGAAAGGTCCAACATCTATATATCCATGTGTACTTCGTATGTCCTACATCATACTCATAAACATCATAAAATTAATTTGTATGAAAAATATATTACATTTAAAAAACATGTGATAAATAACATATGCAAAAAGTTTATAAACTCATGGCATGCTCAGGTCATGATGTTTTATTTTTTGAATATTTATTTTTTGTGTTTTAATGAATTTTTAGTTTTTTTTATATTTTTGAATTTATCTTAAATATATGAAAAGGTCATATCAAAACATCCCATAAATGAGGTAGTCATGGGGGTTTCTATGTCATATGGTAAAATGATTATATTTCATGAACAAAATCTAATAGGTGTAGGTGTATCAAAATCTAAATGGAAATTAGGTTTTGTAATTTAATAATCATCACTATTTCTCATAAAATAATATGTGTGATGGGAAAATATAGAAGGACAAAGACTTTATTGGGTGTATTATATGGTATAATAATCTGTAGGTTCATGTGTCCATTATGTAACAAATTGAACTATCTGTGGTAATTGTATACACATAATATCTCCAAACTTCATTGATTATTTATTTTTAATCTCTTGTAATAACCTACCAATCTAAGTGAACACCTTAAAGGGTGCATCAATAAAGGGGTGAGAATACCATTGGTGTCTTGAAATATTTTTTTCTCCTATACCACCACTAGAAATATACACAAATATATCCTATACAATTCCCTAAGCTTTGCCTCCTCCCTTAAACACTCCTCCAACTAATTCACCACCTTATTCAACCCCTATCTAAGACAAAAACTATTTTTGACATTTATAAAACAATGTCAATCTGGGCCATCCCTATAATTAAATTATATTTTCATGTTAGGGGAATCTATCGACCTTGGATGAAATAGTCTTGAACCTAACTTATTTTTATTAATTAACAATATAGGGTTACTTAGGGATAACAGTAGCTACTAAAATTTTGGAAGGCTTTAGGGCTAGATTCATTTATATATACACATCATTTTTTCCATTTTAATAAGGTAGAGAAGAATAAAAACATCATATATTTCACATCTTCTTGTCCACCATTCTACTTGAGGATCATTATTTAGGGTTTTAATACTACACTTGGAGATACAGATCTTGTCTTATTGTGAATAATTTTTGATTCATAGAGAAGTGTTGTATCCTATATATGACTTACCATTATTATCCATACGCACCACAAAAACATCTTAAAAATCACCTTGTCCAAATAAGAGATTGAATCTCGATGGGTTTATTTTCAAAGGTTAGTATTCCAATATTTTTTCCTCATTTTTTAAAGTAGATAAACTTTCATTTGTTAGATTATATGCTCCTATCTCATGAATTAGGATTTATTATAAATTATATTAATTATAGATATTATATGTATATTTAATTTTATGTTTATTACCCCCATTTTGTGCCATAATATTTGGTAAGTACTAGGTTAGATTTTACTTTACTTTGTGAATATAAGAAAACATAGGACCTAGCTAGGGTTATCACATGGTTTTGATTGACTAGAGGCTTTGGAACCCTCTCTAGTGATATTATTATAGTAATTTACCCATTGGTTAGGTATGTAAGATCCATATTGGTCATGAACCTAATTGTATAAATACAACAACAAGCATAAGGGTAAGTGTGATTTATCTTCTTTGAATAAGTATTGATTTATAGATCAACTTCACTTTCCATTTTATACATTTTGGTGAACCTGATGCAAATAAAATAATTTTAGTTTTTCATTCACATGTTCATTTTATTATCATATTATATATGTTTATTATTATATTATTGTATAAAACTTGTTGATACAATCTAACATTTTGTGCATAGGTTTAACACATAGATTCTCTAAAATGACTCTATTTTCTTTGTACATGTCTTCTTCAAATATAGGTTACTAAATTGATCAGTTCAATAGAATTATATTTTTCAATCACTATATTATAGACTTAATCAACCCAATTTAATATATTTTTATTTATCATTTTCATCATAAAGGTTTTAAAACTTAGTCAAACCAGTCGACTTTGTTCATAGATTATTTTTAGCACATAGGTTTTGCATACTTTATCAACCTAGTCAAATATATTTTTAGAGTATAAAAATTAGAATTTGAGAAACACAACACAAAATTTTCAAACTAAGAATCTTAAAAATTACCAAGGTTCATTCTTACCTTATCTATCATTTACAATCTTATTTTTCATAGTTTGTAGTCTAAAAAACTACAATAATATAGTCAATTGGGTCAACCAACTCAACATAGTTTTGTACACTTTATTATCTCTAGAAGACTTAGTCAACCTATTTGATTGTGTTCTTATATATCTTATTTATAAAAAATAATAGAAACCTTTTCAACTTGATTCTATATTATTTGCATATAATGTCACTAGGACTGACTCTGTACTCTTCATAGTAAAACCTATTTTACTAATAATTAATTCAAATTCTCTTTTAGTTCATTACATGATTATAGAAACAAACATAGACTAACTAGGAGGTTTTAAATTTACCCATTTAGTCATACTATTTTTTTTTTTTGCACACAATTCCAAATCAATTAACACTAAAAATAATTAAACATTTTCTACTCAAGGTATACCTACTTGGATTTCATCACCAAGGAGGAAGCTAACTTGGTTTTTTGGCTAATTATAAACACATGGTTGAAGGTATATATTATTAAATCACAAGACATCCTTACCATTCTGGTAATATGAAGTGAGTGGGTAGGCCCCCATACTAGGATAGTATTATTACCAATACATATCTTTTTCATCCTAAAATACATAAAACTATCCATAGATTGATTTCTAGCTCCTTCTTATAGCTAATTCTCTATCAAATTAATTTAAAAAATTATTATAACTTAACAACATTCAGGAATTAGCAATTATCTTAGCATTTACATTTAAGTTATATTTCTTACTCTTTGATCATTATATTTTTTACTATAAAACTTATACTAGCTATCATTAGTGCAAGGTTTGTGTTGTTTACTATAATTATATCAAACACATTATTCAAATTGATTGTGTGCTTCATTATATTTGTCTAGCTATTATCTTTCAAAAAATATCTATTTTTCAAAAAACATTCATCCCTATAAACATAGTCTCTTCTAGACTATTATTCTTGCTTACCTTTAGTACACATCCACCTTATATGACTATGTATGTTTTATCATATTTAGTTTATCCCTCTATAATACACAATTGACATGTATGATTGTGTCTTTTTTTTCCTTTTTTTTCATGTCTTATATAACAATGTCGATTAGTTTGATTCTATATCTTATGATTTCATCCTTATTTTCATCAAGTGTTTCACCTCTTTTTTTCTTCATAAATTTCTTGTTTGAGGATAATGTAGAGTTAAATAAAAAAATATGATTATTTTTACCAATCCTAATAGATTTACCAAGACATAGATTGTGACACCCACCATGGATGAAAGCAATGTCCATGTTGCCACTCAAAATACCAATTATGGCACTCCTCCTCATTCATCCTTTATTCTCACTAGAATATGAGTGTGATTTAGAGAAAAAATGAAATTATCTTTGTCATTAATGAATTCCCTCAACATAGAAAAAAATACCCTTCAACCATTTATAGTCTCATGATAGGTCCTCATATAGAATAAACTCTTTCGACTCCCCTAACTTTTTTCATGGATTTTGGGGAACCACATTCTTTGCATCTTAAAATTTTCATTATATTATGTATCTTTCACACACCATGCCATATTCTTCTATAACTTCTTCAACCTCCATGCTAGGTATTTATACTAACATGGTAGGTTCAACTTCTAGTGGGCCTCTTCAAAATTCTCATCCTGTTAACCATGATATTAGTGCATATTTTGATACCAATTCTTCTCATTCCACTTGTGATTATATTTATATCAATGTTACTCATTCCACTAGTGAGATGCATGTTATTACTCATAGTGTAACTCAAGATATTAATACTAATACTAATGCATCACTTATTGTGTACACTAGTCAAAATTTTATTTAAACTAACAAACTCATATAAAAAACACTTAATCAAATTCATATATTCCAAAATAATAACACAAATCAGATTATTTAGATGCAAAACCATCTCATTCATCTTCAAAACCAACCTCAACAGGTTTCATGGGGTGAAAAAAATCCAAATGCCCCCAATGATCCCTTAGGTATTCCCATGGTAACCTTATTCCACAACCACCCATAATTAATAAAACAATAAAAAATATACAAATTGAACCTATATTACCTTTAATTGATAATATTTACATAGGATATTTCACACCCACCGTCACCTATAATTAATCCATTGACCACACATTGCATTTAAAAACATTTGGTAACATTTATAAATATTGGTTCAAACTTAAAACCTTTGATGCTACAAAACTATTAGATAAAACACTCTTAGGAGATGATTTATATTTTTTAAATCAATGAAAAACCCATTATATCACTAGCCTTGAAGAGTTGGTTAACCCACTAGTCCAATAATTTCAAACTAGTGATCTCCCTGAGAACAAGTTAGCTCAATTTATAAAATAAAAACAACTTAAAACTAAAATGACATAAACCTTATTAAAATGATGAAATAAATTTTCTAACAAATGTGATAAATATGTCAAATTAAAAATTATTCCACCTATTCACTAATGTTTAATACCCCAAATTACAATATCAGGTTAGGACTCTCTCTCCAATAAATTTGGAATAAGCCCTTGACCAATATAAATTATAAGAATTCCTCATGCATTAATTCAAACCATCTCAAAATACAATAGGAACTCATATAATCATTAAAAAACCATCATGATACTAGTTATGGCATTATCAATACTTATAACACTATTCATAAAATTCAATTAATTGTTCCAAATAACACTATGGAGCATGCCCCCTCAAAAACACACTCCTACTCTGACATTTTATCAACCTAACTACACTAATGTGCACTAACCATTATCCCTAGCAGAGCTTTAAAAACATCTTCCAATGCATTTACCATGAAATCTTGGCCAAAATAATCTTATGAAATAATGGTATGATCCAAATAAATTTTTTTAGTTTCATGAAAGTTGGGACCACTCTCATGAGAGTTGTAAAAAATTATGAAATCTTGATATGGAATTTTTCTTGGTCTAAAATTTGATCATGAAACCCTTATTCAAAAGTGTCAACAATAATATGAAAGATTTTAAAACCCATGAAACATAAATTAAAAACCAATATTTCAACCAAGCTAATGCTCATATTGTTATCTATAAAGATCCTCTTCTCAACCACCAATATAACATCAATAATACTACTCCCTCTACAAACAATATTGAAAGTGTTAGAGACCTTACTACCAATGACGAAAACATGTTTAATATGAATAAAATGAGATGAGTAGTTACTTTTATTTACTCAAATCCAACACCTATGCATCACACCTCTCAATCCTTATGCATCATTCATGACACTTCCCTATCCCACTTAATGGAATTGGGTCAAGATGAGCTTATAACCATTCATGCACTACTCTCAACAACACAACTTGATTATACCTATCATACCATCTCTACTCTTCCATAACATCCACATAATAAGACAAAATCCCCCAAACTTCCAATGGTATTTCTTCTACAAAACCACAATAAATACCATAACCAACCATCACACCACCTAAAATCAATCATCCCATTTGTAATCAACCCAAAATGACTAAACCCTATCAATGCAAGTTCAATTAAACTTCCAACCCTCATTCCTAAGATCTCTTACAACATTATGCACATATATCTAGTATTCCTCCCATGTGTTATGATGAATGGGATCCCATTGTGTAAATTTCTCATCTTCCATCTCAAATAAATTTACTAAAATTATTTAAAACTTCTCTCTATCATCGAAACAATCTAATGTAATTATTTTTTGAAATTAACATCCTTATTCCTCCTTTGGAAGGATGTAAAACTACCTTATCTAGATCCAAAGATATAAAACTTAAATAATGTGAAGATATGTCTGTACATTTTGATGAAATAGTGGATACTTCTCTTTCACTTAAGTTTCTTATCACTTCCATGACTCTCGATGAGATACTACTTCATGTAGATGATCCTCCTCTATTCATTAGCATCCAAATTAACAATATTTAAGTTAATAATGCCTTAATTAATGAATTTTTAAGTACTTGTATTGACTTCATTGACTTAATTAAGACACATGTATATTCTAAATGCAACCTTAAATATACATGTAGCACATGATAAATATATGGTATAAGGAAAATGGATCCTCTAGGTTGTGTTTGGATTACAATTACCATACCTAATGTCACCATACACGTAAAGTTATGATATTTAACTTTCCACTTTCTTACATCTTAATTTTTCAAACTGGGACTCATTTTATGAGAGAAATCACCTCATCCTCATGATAATGCATCAAATTCCCCCATAATGGAGCTATTTAAAATATTTAAGGAGATATGAACCCTTGAAATTTCAAACAATTTCAAGAACATGGTGTCTTTAAAATTATAACCCTTGAACCTTTGCCTAGTATCCCATTTATGGAATCCCAAATCTTCAACTATCTCATCAATTCCACTTGAGGTTATAATGTTCACCCTAAACTAATTAGGAACATTTCACCTAACCTATTAGATTTTTATGACGACAAGTTGGATGAAATTATCCTCAAGATCAAAACCTCTAGTCTAACCCCTCATATTATTTCCCAACATCCTCCTTTGTAACCTTGATCTCGTCAACCACCTACTAATGATATACATGTTATCTTAACTAGGACTAGAAATTTTATCCATCACACACATTCTAATGATAAATTCATTCCTACATGTATCATAGACTTGTATACACTTAACTATGATGATTTCTATGATTTATATGACCCATTTTTAGCTTGATTCATCCAATATACAAATGCAAAAATTATTTTATATTTCTCTTATTTATTTCAATATTTTATTTCATCTTTTAGAATTATTTATTTTATAGTACCTAATACTAGTCTTCTTACTATTTGTCATAAGGTAGAGATGGAGTACTCACATGGTACACCTCTATTTATAATATATCTGCTCAGTAGCATGATCATGGATCATGCCATGACATGACCTTATCAATTTTGATAGATAATAGGATCCTTATAGTTTTCTTCCTCCAAAGATGTTATCTATTTTTCTTAAATGTGTTGCATGGCCAGCCTCAACCTCACATGAGCCTATCTCAATTTTTACTCTAGATTTACCTTCAGATGAGCCTAGTCTAGATTTTATTCCAAACCCACCTTTCCTTTGTGATGTATTTCTTCCTTTACCATAGATTTATCACATGCCCACCCAATGGGAAGATTATCCTTATTATTGTATACATAAAGTTGTTGGTCATTAGACCAAAAGTTAATAGTTATATCAAGCAACCCAATATTTTCCTTCTACCTCTTCAGCTAATAGGTTCCCAAAGCCTAATAAAAAATGTATTTGTTAATTTCATGGGACATATAACCACTCTTCCACTAATTTCTATAAATTTAAGCAATATATCAACATATTGCATCTAGTAACTGCTCAACCTTAATACAAAGTCATACCTCCTCTAAAGCTATTACTAGAGTAAATCCATAAATATGGGGATTTACACTATATTTTTAAATAATATGGTAAACATAATACTTAATGATACTAAATTATCTAGCATCACCTTTATGACTGCCCATATTTGACACCTATATCAGTCATTCCTCCTTCCATAGGTCACACATGCAAGAAGTCTTCTCCTTATTTACGGGTTACATCTCCTTCTCACCCCATAAATACTATTCCCATTTATACATATATTCTTATCATTACTTATCCTATGCATGAGATCCCTAATTATCATTAATCTTCATTATATACACCTACATTTTTAATTGAGTAAATTCATAAGGATATCTTTGCATAATTTTTTGTGAAGATTGACGAGAATCTGGTTGTCATCATAATTCAATGTAATAGAGATGTTTCAAATGTCATGAATAATATTTATGTTAAAATATATCAATATTTGTGAACAAATCATGGTTTTATTTCACATTTTTCTATGTTATTATTTAGATTGGATTGTGATCTATTTTTTATACACTTGACAATGTGTCAAATTTTATTTCACTTGTCTATTTCACATGGATCATCATATTATGATTTATGTGTTTTATATGGTTTCATTTAATTTCATATTTATTTTTTATTATTATCATTCTTTTCATGAATTCATGCTTATGTTTATGACTTAACTTAGTTCATAGTTTCTTTTTCTTTTACAATGATTGTTTGTTATCTTATCTCACACAAAAATTAAATAGTTATTATTTTGACTTGGCTATAAAAACCTTGATTCCCTCATTAATCTCTCTAGCATATGATCAGTTATCAAACACGACTTCTCATTATACTCCTATCTAGTGATCTACTTTGATCTCCCTTTATTTCTTTACTTTCACTGACTAAGCATACATATGGTTGAAACTTGACATTACCTATTACTCCATAGGTAAGACTAAGTGTTTAGTCAGTCATATATTTGGATACTTAGCCTCATTTAAACCAAATACTAAATCTCATTCATTTTTATCACTTTTATCACTCATGTTAAATATTCCATATCCATATGGAGGATGAATCCTAAAATCTATAAATATTTAAAATCCAAATCATTTAAATAAAAGGAAATGATTTAAAAAGGCAACATACAAATTCAAAAGTCTTATCACACCAAAATATGTGATTTATGGCACATCTCATATTTATAATCAAAGATCAAACTTCATAGTTGGCCTCATGATATATTTGAGGTCCATTAGGGTGTAGTAGGCTAGTAGATCAGGATAGGAGAATAAAAATATATACAAGTGCTACCTAATTTTTCACACAAGTACCCGATCTTCATATTAGACCAAAAAATCTATAGGATTTCTTGAGGAATGTGGAACATGTTGTGGAAAGGTATATCTTTTTTACTTTTCTTTTTTGTAAAACCATCATGATTTGATCTTGTTATCTCACCTATTTTCCTATATAGATTTATAGTTATTGTGAGCAAGTATCTTTTGTATTTTGATGGTCACTAAACTCTTAAGTGTCTCTCTTTTATACCTAGTATGCCTCAAATTTCCTAAAGACATCTCATAGACACCTATGTCATGTTTTTTGAATTCCTTCTTTCATTACAACATTCATAATATTTATCCTTGATAAATATTTCTTAGTTCACTGATCATTTCCCTTAGGATTTCCCTTTGTGAGTTACAGTGTAAAACCATAGATATGATAAGGCTCTCCTCACAAATTACCATAAAAAAACATTTAATTAATACCATTCACCTCATTGGTGTTCCCTTTGTGAGTTACAATGTATGACCATGGATATGACTAGGGTATCCTCACAAAATATTCAAATACCTAGTTCATACTATAACCAAGTCATAATAAAATTAAATACTTAAAATTTGATATAATTTTTGTTAAATTATAATCTACACATCATTGACATACTTCTCATATTGAATTAGTATGTTTTATACTTACTTCATAAGAACTTTATTTTTATCTTCTTATTTTTCAATTGTGTGTATATTTACAACTATTTTATTAAATTGATCATACTTCCCATATTGAATTATTATAATTGATTTTATTTCCACTTACATTTTTTTTTCTTTTCACACTTCTCAACTTGATTTAGTATGATTGATTAAATTTATTTATTTTTTATCCCATTGGTTGTCATGTGTATTCCATTTTATTTCAAAATTTCATGCTTCCAAATGTGATATAGTATGATTCTTATTTGTTTTAATCATGTGTAAATATTTACATGGTTTTAAAAAATTTACTAGTTTAATTTACCAATTTAGTTTATTATACATATTCATCTTTTGTTATTACACATTTCCCATCATGATATACTATGTATTACATTTGGTTTGATTAATTATACTTTTCCAAATATTTTTTTCCTTTTTATTTTTAACCTTGCATGTGTATCACATAATGATATAAAATAAAACATACATCACATATTTCCCATATCATATACAAAAAAATCAATATACATGTGCTAGAAAGGAAATATATCCATGCATACACATATAAATACAATTATAACTCATAAGAGCAATGAAATATCAATACACACACACACACACACATAATTGGATTTATACAATAAATGTAAACAATACAATTCATACAATTCTAATGTTGTGATACATCCTATCTATCTTATGGCCTAGCCATGCTACCTATCGACGCCTATGATTAACTCTTTTGAATGGTGCATTATAAAGAGGTAGTTTGGGAACTCAAGATAGCAATGTGACCTTATAGGTTGGCCACCTTGGCTTGTACTTCTCCAAGATAGATAATAGTCACCATGTATATATTTCACTCCTTTGATAAGGCTTGTTAGGCTTGAGCCTCTTTAGCTCCTACCCATGTCAGTGGTTATAAAAAATCACCTCATATATTTAGATGGCAAACAGTGTTTCCCACTAGTATAAAATAGGTCACATGATCTAGGTTAGATAGAACCATAATATTATCCAAATTGATAGGGTCATATTATGATATCACCTCATTAAAAATATCATGATGTGCATCCATAATTAGGTATCCCCATCTAATATCCTATACATAATTATCTATAATACCAAAAATTAAATATACATCATACCACATGTATATATATGTCATATAATCTATCTATCATAAATAATGAAGAAATTAGTGATTTATATCAGTAACTTAAAACTAAATAAGAACATTTCTCACTAGTACAAGTATCATTGATCATGGTCTCATCATCTACTCACTAATCTAGCACCTCCTCAATTAGTCGTCTCAACACCAATACAAAACTAGGAGTCATCAATCAAGACTATCATGCTCCTCTCCTCATTAGCCTCTCTATATACCAACTATGTCTTGTTTCCATTTTAGGATCCCCATGTGTTATATCTAGCATATGTTTCTCTTCATGTCAATGATGTATCCATATCTAGTGAGATCATGATGGATAATATTACCTCTATTGTGTTCCCTATTGTGCTCTAACTTATACTATATCAACATCCATGGAATCATCTCATTCAGGACTTGATACCTCCTACTATCATGCCTAATTAACCCATGGTATAACTCATAAAGGCTTAATCACATTTATCTTAATAGGTACCCTTATGCCTCCCCTCATCTCAACTCTCTATCCTTCCATACCAAATAAGTAAGAACTACTAGAGGGTCCACTATATGTGGAAGTCATAAGTGTTTGGGTACATGTGCCACTAGATGAAGATCTACCCATTAAGTTTAGTGTCCCATGATCTACACATGTACCAAACCTATATAAATTATGACATAACATGGTCCTATATTAACTATATGAGTGTATATATGCCATATAATATTATATCATGTGATAGTTTGCAAAGTTGGAACATGGGGCATGACCCATGCTATGAGTCCTACCTCTACCAAATAACCTAAGGTAACTTATCATTGAATACATAGGGAAACCCACCAGATTAATATACAGGGATGTCTTATAGATCTATGCACTTAGTAGAATGACATGGCCTATCATCTTCTACCCCTAGGTTAGCATCCCATACATGTTGTGCAAGAGATGGACCCAAATGATAGAACCAAGATCATCTAAATCTCCTTGATCTAAAATATATTATCATAAGGATATCACTATAGAAGTACATTACCATATAAAATATGACACATCACTCATGCTATCACATGCCATATCATGGCCTTCTATACATCCATAATGGCCAAAATATAAACATCAAATAAACTAATATTTAACCCAAGATAGATCCTATTATATCATGTCTCCCACTAGGATGAGGATTGTCTCTCATCAGCTAAATATAGTGTATCACAAATCACTATCATCCCATTTATAGGAAGTTTAAACAATGCATTGACATCCTCTAAGGTTATTTCCACCTCTATCATATCCCCCTCTACCTACCATCCACAAGTGTTGGTTAGTCACTCTCATGATCCTAGGAACATGATAATGAGATTAACACACATCAAGATACATATCATCTCTGTTATTCCTCCAAACCCCAAGGCAACAAGTGAAACTGTATCCATGTTAGATAACCACTCTAATAAATTTGGTAGCTAGGACACATCCACTAGGTACCAAAATCTCTAGTGTCTCTACAAAATATCAAACAATAAATAATGTATTAGATCTCAATGCCATAATAATAAAATACATTATTAAAAATTCCTAAAAAATTACAAATTAATTAATTCATCATCTTGTTTGATATAGTTTTCTTATTTTTCCCCTTTTCCTACACAATTATCCAATTTAATACTAAATTTCCCTTGTGATGTTCTTCCCATAATGCATCAGCCTTATGGATATAGTTAGCCCATTATTCCAAATGCCATAAACCTATTTGATACTAAATCATCCCTTTTATAAATTTAACATAATTTATCATCCCTTTGGTACATAATAGGCCTCTTTTAAAAAACTATATCAACCACATAATATGAACTGCATTGGTTAGAAGGTACTATGTCAGCCATCTCCATGTTTCTAATTGGATCAATTCACTACTATGCAATCAACCATATCTAACGATACTATATCATCCCACTACTATGAAATCAACCCCTTATATTTATCTCACCTTGAAAACTACATTGATAGGGTCAACTCTATTCTTTTTTTGTGGTTAATTTTTTACCATTCACCATGAATGCCTTATGAATTTATTGGTTTGATCTTTTCCTACCCAATACCTTATTCTACCCATAGTCTACCTAAAAATTTCCTAGAGTTAGTTTTAGTGTCTATATTATTATTACCATATAATTTTATATATTTATCTTAATTTTAATTAAATTTTATCAAAAATATGAAATCAATGCTTCTCTTACCTGTGATGCACATGCTACAACCATTATGCATTCTCTATATCATAATTGTCATATCCTCACCATGATCACTCCATAGGATCAAACTAGGTTTCTCAGAGTAATATTTTCATAAAATATTAAAATTAAAAATGAATTGATTTTCACCCAATTTATATTTACTATTCAAAATTATTTACCTATCAAATATTTACAACTAAATTTTTTTACCATAACTTTGTTTATACTAGATCTTTTTCTGAATTGCAAGATGTTTATACTACTTATTCAAACCCTATCTAATCCAAATACACTTATTTACATATACCAAATAATTTCATCCTAGGCTGACCCTATAATTAAATTATATTTGTACGTAATGGGACTCTATTGGCCTTGGTTGACCTAGTTTGGGACCTAACTTGCTTTTATAAATTAATAATACATGGTCACTTATGGTCAACACTATCTACTAAACTTTTGAAAGTTATTAGGGTTAGATTAAACTATATATATATATATATATATATATATATATATATATATACATATTTTTCTCCATTTTAATTATAAATATAAGAATAATAGCATCATATATTATGCATCTACTTATCCACCATTCTACTTGAGGAGCATTTCATAGGGTTTCATTACTACACTTCGAGATATGGATCTTTCCTTATGGATAAGTATTTTGGATGAATAGATAAGTTGTGAATCTTAGAGCTAACTTACCATTATTATCCTTACATACCATAAAAATATCTTACAAATCAGCTTGGCCAAGGAAGACATTGAGGCTCATTAGGTTTGTCTTCAAAGGTAAGTATTCATAACTTTGTTCTTCCTTTGTTAAAGTAGATATATTTTCATTTTTTATCTTATATGCTTCTCTCCCATACATTAGTATTTATTATACATTTTATTGAGTATATATCTTATATGTTTAATTTTATGTGTATCGCCCCGATTTTGTGTCACAAGCTTTAGAGAGCACTAGGTTAGATTTTACTTTACTCTGTATTTACTTTATGAATATAAGAAAGAATAGGACCTAGTTAGGGTTATCACATGGTGTTGCTTTACTAAAGGATTTGAAACCATCTTTAGTGATATTATTGGGGTAAGGGATGCCATGGTTAAGTCTAGTGCATCTATATTGGTCATGACCCCAATTGTATAAATGTACCAACAAGTAGAAGGGTAAGTGGTATTTATGTTCTTTGAAATAAGATTTATTTGTATATCAGAGTTACTTTCCATTATATATAGTAGTAACATGGTAAATTTATATATAAAATAAAGGCTTTCAAAAATCTTGAATAACTCTTTGATGTGGTAAACATTATGAAAATAGTTACCTTGTATAATTATCTACTCTTGTCTAAATTAAATTTGTGTACACACACACACACACACACATAAACACACACACACACACACACACACACACACACACACACACACACACACACACACACACACACACACACACACACACACACACACACACACACACACACACACACACACACACACACACACACACACACACACATTCTTGGTGGAAATGTATAGGAGTAACAATCACTTCTGTATAATGATATTGAATAGGAGTAATAAATAACTATGGTAGTGGGTGTGGTGTGGAGGAGGAGATACCACTAGATAATGAGGTTACTTATTTAAAATTCCTAAAACTTTAACTACCCTATTTTAATGTATATAATTTATAGGTCGATGCATTTTAAATTTTACTACATAGAGATTCAAAATCAAAGGGAATTCCAAAACCATGTCAAAGATCCCAATAATAATTAATTAAGAATAAAATAAATATTATAGAATACTTAAATTGTTATGAAAATACATTTAAATTATCTTATGTATTTACAAACCACTTGAGCATTGTTATCATATTGCGTATATCATTTTATATGTATTCCAAAAAAATTAGAAGTGTCACAATGCAAATATTTTTCTATTGAACCTTTATCATCCATAAAACTATGTATAGGTTGCTAATTAATGTGATTACATATGAATAATGCATGGAAATTTGATTTATCATCAAAAATATCACTATCATCTAATGCATTCATATTTCATTGTGGTAATTTATTCATATGTGTGTTAATAATTTTATCTAGTATATGACTATATATATCATGAGGATGATGCACATGGTATGTGTGATGTACTTTGAAAGTATTATTAATTATTATTTCCTAATTATTCAAAAATTCATCCATAAATATTTTCAACTTATAGTTCCCATTAGATTGTGGTCTAGGATCCTCTATGGGTGTGCTCAATATAATGGTGTTGTCATCGATAAGATATTGTATCTTGTGCCTTGACTTGAAGCATCTATTTTTAAATTTCCAACACATTAGTTATTATAATCATAATTTTTTTTATCATGTATACAAGGTAAAGGTTTGTTTTTATCAAACACTAGTGTTTGATGGATAGATATAAGGTTGTGGTCAAGTAAATTTTGTAATAATTTATGAGGAGATTGAGGTAAGCTTGAAAAAATCTTCCTCTATGGAGTGGGTAAGAGAATATTATTTTTAGGTTGGGATAATATGTAAATTATAATTTTGGATTAATTCTTGTTTTCATTTTATTTTCCCTTATAATTTTTATATATTTTAAACAAGGATTTCAAAGTATTAGTAGTAATAGTGGTGTACTAAAGCTTGTGGAATATAAGGAACTTGATTTCATTATCTAACACTGTATGTCATAACTTGTCAAAATATTTAATTTTATTGAATAATGTGGACTCATGAAGTGGTGAAATAAATATTTTCTTGAATATATATTATAACACATTTTCTACATATAGTTACTCATATTAGTTATCATGGTCTTATATTAAAGTACATATTCATTGATTGGCTCATTATACCCTTGATAAAGTTTGATAATTTTTGTATAATAGAACTTATGATAAAATATGATAGATAAATGTGATATAAAAAGATAATATAGAGGGAGGAAGGAAATAATTAATTTATGCAAAAGGTCATATAACCATATCAAAGTATACTCTTTGACACTCTCTATAAAAAAATTAGTCAATAAATAGTTGTTGGTTGAAAATATAAACATGTTACATGAAAGGATTAAAGGTGTTTATTAGATCAAATTTTCTTCATATAATGGGAGCTTGTGAGCTACAAACCCTATAGGTAAGGGATAAAATTCTATATTGGGAGATAATGGATTATGGAGAGATGTATACAAATCTAGTGAATGATTACTTCAAGTTGTACCTTTATCTAATCACAACATCTTATCTTAAAAAGATGTAATAGTCTCCTTAAGGGAATGTGCATAGGAAAGGTAGATGATGTAATATGAATGATCATCAAAGGATGTGAACAGGTCTCTTGTGTGGGTATATGCATGGAAAATATATGGTAATATTTCTATTTCCTACACATCTTAGGTGTAAATTATGTGTAACTAAAGATGTAGATGTAGGAATAATATCAATAGTAGTGTTATGAGTAATATCATATAAAGGGACATATTTTTTCCTAGATCTAGTAACTTGACTAGCCTTTTCTATTCATCTCAGGACACATATAACAATCCATCATTAATGTTTGGATTTTATTTAATAAATTTATTCAATTATCTTTCCACCTTGTCATAAAATGTATCTTTATAAGCTTGGATTTCACTAACACCCCTTGAGTACTTTCGGTATCAATCATAATACTAATTTTTTCATGGGGTTGTGTAGTAAGGGAGGCTAAGGATAGTTCTTTTGTATTTTTATACTTATTAGTATAAAAATATTTAATCCATGAGATTAAATAATTGATCTAATTAAAACATATATAAGTAGCATAATATGAAGTGATTACAATCATGACTTGATTTAACCAATATAAATAATATTCATTTATTAAGTCCATATGTAATTTATAATGTGATGTAAAATTAGTAATCAAGTATAAAAATAAGAACCTAAGGGGAAAATATAAAAAAAACCCATACATAATGATGAAATCTTAAGGGAAACCTAGGTCTTTTTCAATGTATAGGTGATATGTGGGTTCAACAATATATTTATTCATTTTTTAGATTAATGTGAAATGAAATAAGATAAACTAGTAGAATTATTTTAGATTATAATATATGGAAAAAATCATAATTTTGAACGTAAAGTACTAGAATTTTCTTGATAATTGGATTTTTAATTATATAAAGTAATACATATGATAATATAATTATCTTCATTATTTTACTAGTTAATTATGACTATATTTTAATATTTTAAATGTGATCAAACATGGAATTTGATTCATATAAATTATAACTATGCTTTAGTACACAAAGGGTCACTAACATTTGTACTAAAGTCATTTCATTTTGAAAATAATTACATAGGGTTGAAGTTACAATCCTAGGCTATGTTTCCTATTTATGACCATATAATTCTATGTGCCTACCTAATATATCTCTATATGAAATACTTAACCTTGACTATGTACTTACTTTTTAAAATCAACTTCCTTATCCTTAAGACCCTAGGTCTACTTGAGAAGGATAAAAAACTATAAAATTTAAGGAAGTGTAATTGGGATAATCTAACTAGAATCACTCATGTTGATGATTTATTGATGCCTATGCATCCAATAATAAGAAGAAGAAAGTCAAGACACACATATTTCTTCCCTTAGTTTGATTGTATAATTGTGTTTTTCAATATATGAATGCATTTATAAATATGTAATTTTATCTTGATAATGTTGACTCTTCACATAGATTGGTGTGCTTAATTGGTTGATGACTACTTTTAGTGATTTATTTTAAATTTGGGAAGAATAGGGCATTTTTTTTCCATGTTAAATAGTTTATATATGTTTTATAGATAAGTTCCAAGTGGGTACTAAGTTTTTATTTTATTTTTAATTATATGATTCTTTTATGGTATATTTTCACACAACCGACATGATAGGAAAAGGGATTTACCTAAGGAAATTATTTATTTTTTGTGAATATCATTTCTAGGAAACATACACTAATGTTAGTCTTAGGATATTAATATCAACATTAATGTATTTTTATGATATTACTATATGGAACATTAAAATTTAAATGTGGTGATCTATAAATTTATGAATGGGAAATTTAACTGATTTAGCATAGATTGAGAGGTTATTTTTAAGTGAATGATATAAACTTTAGAGAGATAATGATTATAACTATAATTTAGATGTGTGGGAATGGTGAATAAGAGTTATTTGGAAATATTTAAGTCATGTAGGATAAGTGTATGTCAGTATTTACATTTCCAAGTGTTATATACCATATCTTAGTGTTTAAAATTGGGTGTTTAAGTATTAGTCATTATGAAATTAAACTACCTTCCTTTGAACTATCTATGTAAAATGGACCTTATTATGTTATATAACTCACTATGTAAAATGATATTGAATAGGTAGAGTAACTATATTTTTAGATATTCATAAATAGGTGTTGCAACCAACTATTATGGTTCTTGGGATGGATGATAAAATGCCTCTAGTTTAATAGGATAATTTAATAAATAAAACTATCACCACTCTATTTTAATGTATATAATTGACAAATATTCATGAAATATGGAAATGCATAAAGCTTGTGTATCCAAAGGCATCATAATAGCATTTAAAATACCCCTATACTTTGTATAACTAATAATAAAGTAGAAACTATTACAATGACCACCTTAAGAGGTAGTGTAATCATCTAAAAATGACACTCGAGTGCTAAGAATGTAACTTGAGACCATCTAGTCCTATATTAGACCTAAGCCTATCTTAGGTCATATTTATACACTTATCCAACTTTTTTGTAAGCCACATACATCCATAAACAGCTCAAAATTAGTCTCAGACCCTTCTTTAGGCATCAAAGCCTATAGTACCTCAATTTCTACCACTAGAAACTAACACCATGAGTGGAAAATAACACCAAAATGATATTTTCCTATTTGGGTGTTATTATCCTTTTCCCTCTTTTGAGATCCAATAGATATATTTTTAATTCCTAAATAAAATAGGGTCAGCCTAGAACTATTTTAAACCACACACAAACATCGAATTAATATGTATATATGACTTTTAACCCTTTATCCACTATATGGATATCAAATGTAAATACATATAACTAACTAAAAACAAGTTATACATTTTCAATATTATTAATCCCTATTCCTCCTTACTTCTACATATAGTCATATACAACCTTCCTAAGCTTAAAATAATTAGATTTACATTCTCAATAATCATTCAAAGCACTCAAACTAGAATTTATACTTGCTTCACTTTCACTTATACTAGTACATAGGTTAGGATAACTACATAAGGATTGATCCCTCCTAGGAGTATTGGTATGTAGGCAACTCTCATCATAGTGGGGTGTTAAGGATGTCCCCCCTACCCAAATAACTTTCCATGTTTACTACTTGTGACAAGTTAAATTCCGTAATCATGTGGAGATCTATGATTTGAATATAAAATTAGCCACAACATGTCATAGATAGTGAATCCATATTTTTCCACATAGGAACAAGTTTGGTAGACTCAGACATAGGTGCTCCCAAAAGCTTAGAATAGTTCATGCACTAAGGAAACTATCACCATAAGTGGATACTAGCACCATAATTCTATTTTACATGTTAGGGCACTATTAAATATGAGGTTATTTTACACTTGAATCATATTTATGGCATTTAGACCAACTCATGTACCAGTTTTTAACTTCTAGATCCTTCATCTTAGGAAGTTTCCAACTAAGTATTCATTTATCTCCTTTTATATTATTATAAATATCAATTTATCCTAGTTATTTCCCAAGTTATTCATTGTATTATTGAATATTTTATACCTTGATTTATTATACCCAGACCCTTTGACAACCTAGGTCTTACACTCCATAACTCTATAAATTTAATTTATTTGGTGAACTTGACTTACTTTAAGCACATTGATTCAAAACCCTAGTGCACCAATAGGGTTTACATTATTATTTACATAATATACTTATTTTTAAGTTTACATACTATCATCATGATTATCATGATGAATACACTTTTCTACTTTTTGGTACAAAGTGTTATGGTGTGTCTTACATTCCTATTACCCACTATTTGTATAAAGATGCACATTAATGTCACTCTTCTCATGGACCATGTTATAACTTATATTATCTCCCACATTGGTATACTCTCTATTGAGTCCCCATTTAATAAGGATCATTATTACATGGCTCAATTGGAGTTACATTCATTTACTACTTGACGACAAAGTGATCAGAGGACTCCTTTTTTCCCTCGTCCACTTAGAATAGTTGATTACCTTCACTCACCTCCAACCTCTACTAATCACCCTTGGAAAAATTATATCATACAATTTATGGTATTGCTATATGAAACAAGATTCCTCCTCATCCTATATAGGAAAAATGTAACCAAAACATCCCTCTTTGTCTTCAAAACACTACAACATGATCTACAGATCAACATAGAACATTTGATATTGTTGATCAATTAAGAAACACATTATCTTATATTTCCATATTGGAATTACTTAAAAATGAAACTATTATCAAATATATTCTTTTTCAAACACTCAGTCATACATCTTTACTTTATGACATAGATCGAGCTTGATTTTCATCTATCGTGAACACTATCAAGGTTATTAAGGATGTTATATATTTTTCCATTAAGGATTTGCCCTCATTATCAATTATTGATCAAAATATACCACTCTTCATCCAATCACAAATCAATACCAAAATTATTAAATGATTTATAATTAATAGTGGTTCAAGACATGACATGTATAACCTAACATTTATATAGAATATGTGGTTTGATATAACATCAATTTATAATACATATAAGAACATTAGAGGTTTTTATGACATTATTAGACATGCATTAGGTTTTATTACATTAGAAATTACTATTTTAAAAAAACCCCTACTTACATAGTTTTAAGGTATGCCTATCATTTGCACTACAACATCTTACTTGGGAGACCTTAGATACATGCTATGGAGGTTATACCCTCTATCTTGCATAGATGCATCAAGTATATACATGATGGATAATTATGCACTTTCCAAAAATAAAATCAACCATTTAGGTATTGTAAAGTCACTGAGCCTACCACATTAAGTACATATTTAGATGGGACAACTCATGTTCTTATAAAGTCCTTACTTCATAATATTCTGATTGAGTAGATGCATACATATGAGGTTTGGGAATCTAGCACCACTATTCCTACATGCATTCTACATCCTCCTACATCATAGTTACCTTTACCCATGATGGAAGAGGACCCTCATATAATACATTTATCCCCACCCATGGTAAATGATGGGATTCTCATAATAAAGTTACCATTACATTTTAATTAAGAGGAATTATATATCCATAACTTTGATATATATTCCTAGGCCACCATAGAGGATGATCCAACACCCATTGACATTGATGATTAATTACATGGATTGAGTTTCACACCAGTTGTCCTGAGAGAGTACAAAGATGATTTGAAGGCACTCATGAATTTTCCCATGTAGCCATCACCAATAATTCATAGTCTTATAGCTACAATCTCACCCACTTAGTTATAGTTAGTATTATATTCCTACATTCACTCAATATATATGGTTACATCTATGGATATTTAATAAATTATATATATTTAGGTAGGTGATTCACAGGGTAGACCAAATTAGATTCTATATATATTATTTGATAAAGGATTGATGGCATTACCCATAGTTCATCATAGACTCAGTATTATTTTGTCATAATAGGATGTTAGGCCCTTTTGTCATTTTTATATGCTTACAAGACATGACACAAATACTTTCTCACCATTATAACACAAGTTGAATAATTTCAAGGCTCAAGTCACTATTCAAATTATACAACCTTCACCTCCACTAATATAGGCATCATGACAAAATATTCACTGACATAGATATTCATAGAATGATCCCTTGAATATTAGATTTTCATCTAAGACCAATACGTCCCTCATGTTGTTATAGATGAGAATTAAGATCCTAGAACTTGCACATTGGAATTATTAAAATTATTAATAAAATATCACACTACTAGTTTCATGTGGCCCAAAGGTGGAAAATACAATACTATTTGTCATGAGCACAAGAACTCATGCATAAGTTAACCTTAACAATAGATGGTTATAGGTAATGGATTACATAGTTGATCACATAGATAGATGCTTATCTTTCAGTCATGAGGGAGACACAATTCACATTTTACATGATGGATCATATGAGGATCATAGATTTTTCACAAATACCCCATATTCTAATGTGGTTTACCCTATGAATGCATGAAAGGATTATTACATAGAAGAGTATCATGCTATTTCTAGACTAACACCCAGAGTAAGGCTACACTTATATAAGCAACATGGTATGATGATCATGATGATGATGATTTACTTGATTTTGGGTAGTTTTGTATCTAAAATTAGATAACCTCCAACTATATCCATCATTTGATTATCCACATCCCATGGATGGGCTATTAGGTCTATTGAGACATTATACTTCATTTGTATATTATCTCATTTATTTACAACATTGAGTTGTACATAGCTTCCTTTTTTTTTAATACTTCTATATAGTTTCATTTTAATGTTGATTACACATAGCTTATATCCATAAAACACAAAAAACAATAAAAATAAAATAAAACCTTCCAAATATTTTCTTAGAAAACAAAAATGATAGTTTGTTTACATTTCCATGTTTACACTTCTTATACTTTCCAAGTACTACATATGCTAGCTATCTTATTATAGTCTATTTTATCATACACATATGATTCACTTATTATTTTTTATTATTTTTAAATTATTATAAGACCCAAGTCCATGACATAGATACATGTTTGTTACTATCTACCCATTGAGGGCATATACAAAAATACAGAAAATCTTCATTTGACACATTATCCCATTTGGCATCACCTTGTTCACATTTCTTATTTACAAGTTACATATTTATAAACTCTATATCATAAATTTACCATTTTTATATCTTAATATTAATCAACTTAAACTACTTATATTTATTAAAGAATGATACTTCTCTAGATTAAATTTATTTACATCCTTACTCTTATATAGATTTATACCACATGTTCATGCATACTTTCATTTCAATCTTTATTAGTTTAAACTTGATTGTTAATCTATGTTTATACATAAATACATACTAGGTCATTTTAATATGCCATTTCTCTATGGGTATACTCTACTTACTTTTATTTTATGTATGATTTGGACATGTTCCCATGTCCTTGTGTGTGCCTTGTTGATTATGTATGTAGACATTTACACATGTCTTTCCATGTGGATCTAAAACACGTTTCTTGTTCTTTGTGTATGTGTAAATTTTAATATGTCTTTATATGTATTTATTTCTCAAATTTAGTAGCATGTTCCCATGCTCATTGTATTGTGGTCCCTTAGCCTACTTTATGTGCCTCATGTGTGTTATATGTATGTTTTCATGTATGCATCATGGTCATGACACTTGTATATTGCTTGTTACACACTCTAATTTTAGATTATATGATGGACCTAGTTAATTTCCCCTTCCTCTCTAGGTGTCATGATGGACATCATGCCCCATACACTTTGGTAGTTACTCAATTTATTAATCAAACACATGCTTACATTAATATATCTATTTTGGTAGCCTTGTGAGTGATATATCTAACATACATTGTACATCAAAAATTTATATTCAACTAACTTACATTTTGATTTCATGTATACACATTATATTATTTTATTACATAGATATCATATATTCTCAAACTAACACATATCATGTAGGAATTTTTATTGAGGATAGTTCATTCACAGGTTCAACAACTCCCCTCAAAGGAGGGAGAATTCATAGAGGTTTTCCATAGAGATAAAGCCATATAAGTATACTTAGAGTAAAATCTCCATCATGTAGGTAAAAAATACAAAGCTCATTTGTTACAAAAACATAGTGTAAAATAGTTAGACAGAGATCAAACTTAGTTGTTATAAAAACAACATAGTTGGACACTAGTTTTAAAAGTGGACACTAGAATCATAATGTTGTTGTCTAAGATAAGGCACTATTGTCTATTAACCACAAAAGTAGAAAAATATATATTATATATAAATTCACAACAGTTACAATCCAAAGTTTACATATATTTAGCTACAAATTATTAGTCTTTACTCAGTTTTGTTTAGCTTTACATAAAATCATACCAACTTGCTTAGATTGGGTGCTTCATGCATGGCATGTAAACTCACATTTCAATTTTAGATACTTAGATATAGATTATTATAAATTAGTCTATAATCCATATGATCAAATATAATATTTGGGGGCATGTGTGTAGCACATGGTTTCTATATTCTCACTTATTCACCAATTGATTAGATGGAATTAAAAACTACATGTCATTCTCTACATTATACACACAAGAGACCATGTTATAATTAATACAGCATATTGATGCTTTATTCCATTTTTATAGGTTGAAATTATTGTGTAATCTCTGATATACATACCTAAGTTCCCAAGGAGGTCCTTAGGTAAATTTTCATTCCAAAGTTCTTGAGTGGTCATAGAGCCATTGTCTACATTATTTTAGTTACAATCATAAAAATTCAATTAAATTACATGACTCAATTACTAATGCATCTAATACATGTGGGTAGTTAATGATGGATTCATAGTTCACTTGAGTTCTTGAGCCACCTACATATGAGGATTGAATAAGCCATTAGTATAATCTAATGTATTCACAGGTGATGATCCACCAAGTAGGGATGGGTAATTATGGATTTAAGATTATATTGAGTTCTTGAGCCACCCACACATGAGGATTGATCAAGCCATTAGCTTAGTCTAATATATTTACTAATTGATAAATATCTACATGCACACATGGGATGTCACCAGGTTTATGCATTGGTTCACATACCTAGTGAGGTATATTTGTTTCTTTCCTCTCTCTTATATTTTTACTAAATTTTGTCTTTAATTTTGATATCTCTTAATTAAGTACTAATCCATGCACATTTCATTTTTATAATAGGCAATGCAAAATGTTTCACATATTCATATCCAAAATCATAGACTTCACATTATAGGTAAGTCCAAGTATTCTTTTTTTCCCATTATCCTAGTCATTTCACTTTGATATATTTTTAGAATGAAGGTAGGGAAAATTTAATCATATAAAAATGACACTTGAGTAATAAGAGTGTTACTTGAGACCACCTATTTTAAGCATAATTATCCCTAGACCTATATTAGGTCCTATTTACACATTTATCAAACATTTACGTAGGTTGCATACATTCATAGATATCTCAAAATTAGTCCCAAACCCTTCCTTATCCATCAAAACCCCTAGTGCCTCAGGTTATTTCAATAAACATTAGTGTCATAACTAGACAATAGAACCATAATGTTATTGTCCTATTTGGGTGTTATTTTCCTTTTCCCTTTTTTGAGCTCCAACATATATATTTTTAATTCTTAAATCACCTAGGGTTAACCTAAACCTATTTCAAACTACACACAAGCACTATATCAATATATATACATGAATTTTATCCCTTTATCCACTATATGGAAATAAGATGAAAATACAAACAAACAAAATTGAAACAAGTTGTGCACAATCAAGGTTATTAATCCCTATTTTATTATACTTCTACATTCAATAATTTATAGCCTTATTAAGCTCAAAATACTTATATTTTAGTCTGAAGAATCATTAAAATAACTTAAACTAACATTAATAATATATTTAATTGTACATGAACTAACATTTATATGGGGAGAACTACATCAGGCTTGATCCCTCCTCAGAGCATTGGTATGTAGGCAATGTTGACCATAAGTCAAAATGGGCTAACCCCCTATAGTCAAAATATTATATAGGGGTATAAAATAGTGTCATAGGGTGTTTTTTAGTTCATTTTATGTAATTTAATGCCATTTTATCCTTATTCATTGTCTAATTAAGTCTTATGTCAATATGAGTCACTTAGGGGTCATTTTGGGGTCTTATATACAAATAGTAGGTTTTCATGGTGTATGAGCAATTCAAAGTCATGGGTAAAGTTTGAATATGCCCCAAGAACTTATTAGATTGATAGAGAACTAATAAAAATCTCATAACACAACTCTAACTATACCAAACCATCATGGGATGTCATGTAGAACTAAATGTGTTAGCTCACTTGTGTATATTATAAATGTGCTCAAAAAGCCTCACATGGACAAAAGATTTCATGTAATAAATTAACTTAGTGCTAATAACATCTCCTTAAAATATGGAATCTTGAAGAGCTATTTATCTTGAGATATAAATCTTTAAAGTTGAACAAGCACATAGTAACAGTCACACAAACTTCAAAATCAAGCCTAAGTAATTAAACTTTAGGGTTCAAATTAAGGTAATCATGTAGACATGAAAATATTGTCTTATAAAGTATCCATTTGAACTCAAATAGAGGTAGATCTAATGGTTGGAATTTGAACCTACATCTAGATCTAATGGTGTGAGTGAGATTCAAAGGTTAAGGAGGTTAGATTAAATGCAATGTTTCTAGATATCATAATATTGGGACCCCAAATTAATGATCAATGGCCAACATTGAAGGTATAAAAAAGAGACTCTAAATGATATCTACAGAGCAAATTTGACTAGGTTATAGATGGAAAAGATGATGTTACATGTTCAAATTAGAACATTCATAGTTTATAATGGAATGAGAAATGTGCTAATGAAATGCCATATGTGAAACTATGTAGGATCAAGGATTCTACATCAAAGTAAGATCTTTAGACTCCTATGCCACAATGAAATCTCATTTGAAGACTCAAGATGAATAATGATTACCAAATATAAATATTAAAGTCTAGGAAAGTAATGAATGACTATAGATGATGAGTACAAGTGTCTATAAGATAACTAGTGGTTAGGAGCACATATTATTGTTATCATAGCATGTTTAAACTTTCCTTAGATAGTACATACACTTAAACTCTCTCCAATTTAGTTTCAAATGATTGAGAGATGATCCATGATGAAGTAAGATTCATAACGGTTAGATAAAGAGTCTTTGCATCATTTTGGAGAGTTTGTCATGGTTTTTATGGAAATTTATCTTGGGAAGCAGTCGTGGTCTATTTCATACTCCAGTCCCCTACAATGTAACTAGTTATCAATTAGACATGTGTTCTAGTGACCTTTGAACTTCATTCTTTCTCCTCTCTCTAAAATTATATAAGTAGCTACCATTTTGGCCTTTGTAAGATAGACCACACTTGGTATGGAGAAGCCCTGCTATTTTTATGTCACATTTTACCTTAGAGTAATTCAAGAGATCTACTTTTGAGTTCAATAATGTCTTGTTCGAGTGTGGAAAGTGGTGAATGGTTAAGTTTAGTGATTATATCCTTTGAATTGACTTATCCTTTCATGTCTTCTACAAGAAAATCTGATTTTAATAGGTCATATAGAGTATACTAAAGTGTATGATTATGCTTGGATTGTTAAATTTTCCCTCTAGTTCATTTTCATTTTGTTTTCTCCTAGATCTCAACTCTATATTGAAACACTCATGTTATAATCCTTCAAGACTTTGAGACAAGTTTATATGCTTTATTTATTAGTGAATGAAATGTGATGGTCATGTGGAAAACATCTTAGTGTATCACCCCATTAGAATAGGTTCAATTCATGAAAATTTTAACTCTTTTCTTGATAAGCAAGCATTAGCATAGGTGAAAGAACTTAAAGATACATTCAATAAAAGAACCCTTAAATATAGATGCTCACTTCCACTATAGTTACACCCACATACCTAAAAGTGTTACCATGTTTCCCAAACATATAAGATACTCGAACACCCTCTTATAGGGTGCAAGATTTAGTGGCAATAGTTATGACATGCCTAGTGGGACCATTGTCTTCAAGAAAACTTGTTAAGGTGAATGTTAGTCTTCAAATCACTTTAAAATTGGTGTGTTACTCAATGTTTGGAGACTCCATCAAGGTAATATATATTTTAAGACCATTGTCATGTTATAAACTTAATCTCATAATTCATGGTTTTCAATGGGTCATCTTTTAGTAGATTACTCAACCCTGTTAATCCACCTATTTAGCCTAAACATCCCATTGAAGTTTAATATCCTTAACTTAATCTACTATTTGGAGAACTACTAGATTTTTCTAGAGAGGAAGAGGCTAAATAAATTGAGTGAACTAAATATTTTTAGGAGTTTGAAAAATATATGGCTAGACCACATCCTTTACCTACCTTCAACACTAAAAATACAATTCACCTTCAAGCATATTATGTTATTCCTCCTAATGCCACAAAATACGTGCCCATATTCAATGGTGAGAGTCATCTTACACCTACTGAGCACATTGCGGATGTCTCTAATTTTTGTAGATTCCATAATATCACTCAAGATAACATTTCTATTATACTCCTTACCATATCCCTTAGGGGGAAATCTCTTGATTGGTATATGACTCTAAAAGGTGGATATATTACATCATGGGATGATTTTAGAGTATTGTTTACCTTAATATTTAGAAATGAAAGTGATCATGCCTCTCTCATACATAAACTAAATGTGATAAAAAGAGGATCTAAAGAAATGATGCATGATTTCAATGAGAGGTTTCGAAATACATGATTTTAATTGCATTCTCTTATGAGGCCACCTCCTAGTTTTGTGTTTCTTACCTACTTGAGAGCCACTGGTAATGATATTGCTATCATTATTCAATCCATTGGGGGTTACACTCTCCCCAAATCATATCAAATTTATATCAAAGCTAAGAATGGTCTCATATAAGATGTAAGACTACCTCCTAAGGTTTCTATGTTTCCATTGTCTCATACTTCTAACATTCTAGATGTGTCCCAAATTCATAATGTCAATACCAAGTCTAAGAAGGCATAAAATACTATTCATTAGAAATCAAAGTTCATAGCCTTTAAGGCTCAAAATAGACAATAAAATATACATCAATGTGCATAGTATTATTTATATCCTTATCATCAAAAATTTGGTCAACGCTATGGAAGAGGAAGAGGTCAATGGTATCCTAACTCCAATAGGCCTACCAATACATATAATCCTAACTTTACCACTAATGTAAGAGAAATGGTACCAGTTCATAACAATTTGGTACAAGGAGAATATTGGAAATAAAGATAATTAATGAACACTAATGAATGTGGAAAGAAATATCTTTTTTCTCAATGAGGATTTACTCCCCTCTTATCAGCCAAAGATGAAGTGATGACGCAAGTTAATGAGGGTTGGTAGCCTGAAGGTGAAAGCTTCACCAATTTCTTAGTGGAAGACAATTTTTCACTCAATAAAATATCCTCTATTATATAAAATACTAGAGATAAGAGGAAGGATCTAATAGGTGGTAATATCATGGCCAAAATCTCATCCAATCCTCTTTCAAGGTAGCAAATAATGGCTATAAGTGTGACAGTTTCAAAAGCTCCTACACCTCTATCTAGTCAAAATGTGACAAAGTCTAATCAAGGTACCTCCATTATTTAAGTTTCAATCAATTAGTTACTTCAAAATACTCAATAAAATGTGATTACTAGTGTTATAAATATTTAGTATTCCTTGAAAATTTCCCAAACATCTATATCCTTATGGGATATCATTCATATGCATGGTCAAAAAGAGTTATTGTAAAATCAATTATCCAATATTCCCACTAGTCCATCTTCAAATAAAATTAATTGTCATGGTTTCCTTGAAAATTATCCTAATACTATTTTTGAAACATCAACTATGACTAATAATCCTCCACCATATTAGCTCACTCTCATAATGGGTGACAAATTCGTTCACAATTGCATAGTTGATAGTGGATCATCTACCTCAGTCATGCCTAAAATTGTAGCTAATAAGTTAGGCCTATAATATGATCCTCATAGCAAAGGAGTAATCTAGCTATATGTTACACCTACTAAGATCATAAGGATAATAAAAATTTTGAGGATCTTCTTACATGATTGTCATAGTTTTCCTATCCCTCAAGATATAGTTATTGTCAGCCTACCAGCTCACTTTTCAATCTACCTATCAAGAGACTTTACATCCAAGATAGGTGTCTATCTCTCACCTGACTAGACCTTATTTGAATTTAGGATAATATATGGGACAAAAGTGACCATTATAACTCAACCACTTTTAAGGTTTCACAATGAACCATACATTGAAATAAGCTCTAACTTGAACTATTTTATTCATGAGAAGGGGTATAATGTGGATGATGGAGATTCTAAACTTGAAGGGATATATGATTTGTTTTTGGATGAGTATGGTGTAGATGCATATGGATATGATCCTTATTCATACTTTGAACAAATTACCTTGGGACTTATATCATGCATGAAGAGCCATTTTAAGGAGCTAAGGTGAGTGTAAAACATTATCATGTTGATAAAGGTAAATATATGATTCATGAACATAATGATCATAGATTTATGAATTTAAATGAGTACCATAGTGGGATAAATGATGTCTTTATCTCTGACATTGATTAGGATGCTTTGGGTGATGACACTCATGAGGTGGATGAGAATGATTTATGGCAAAGGTTTGATGTCATATGTCATAAGTTTGATCAGCTTGGTAATGTTACTCCTCTCAATAAGTCTACATCTAATTTGGTTAATGAATATAATAAAAATGATGTTTATTTTCTCAATAATAAGGAATAAGAGTCTCACATTGTGAATGAAAAATAACTATATAAAAATCTCAATGCCATATGTAAGGAGTTTGACAAGTTGGGTAGGTCTCCCTTTTCTCCAAGAGATTATATATATAATGCCAATGTTTTTAATGATACAAATGATAATTTTGATAATTTTTATATCAAGAAAAAATATGAAGGTCATTATACTTATTAGGAGTCTATCATCATGAATAAATTTGATGATTTTAGTGTCTAAGACATTATAGACATGGATAATGAGGTTAAGGTAGAAGTTGTTGTGCCCAAAGAATAGTTATGATACCCACCTGATTTTGATACATATATAAATGTATTGGATCATTAATAATATGAAATTTATTCTTTCAAACATCAAGCACTTCCTATCTTATAAGAAGACAAGGTTAATAAGAATGTCATACACTCCAGTCTACATTTTTTTGGACAACATCTAATGGATATGATGGATATCAAAATAGTTGTAACTCAAAACAAGGCTCTAAAAGAGAAATAAATATCATTCATGAAGGTCCCAGATAGTCCACTTGTAGACCTAAGAAGATTTAAAGGTGATAGGATTCTTGATCACCTATATATATAAGTGATTGGTGATGAGCATGCTCCTCATGCTAGGATGCCTTCATGGAGTGATGAAGATGCCAAGGGAACCATTTTTTTATCTTTTTTAGGGTTTTATAATATGTTTCACCTCAATATTATGTTTTTTAAATATTAAGATAGGTGTGTGTTTTTTTAATTGTGTGTGTTGTGTTCCTTAAGTGTTCTAGTTGAACACATGTATGTTTCTTGTCTTATGTCTTGTTATTTTCTATTGTTTGGTGTGTTTTCAAAGGAAATTTTTGTGTCAACTAGTGTAAATGTTACTCCATATCCAAATGGATAGTATTATGAAACTTTTCATGTCATAACAAACATACCACCATTAGTAAATTGCTAAAAATGTTGACCATTTTGACGATAAGTCAAAATGGGTCAACCCCCATGTAGTCAAGAACTTATATATGCATAAAATATAGTATAATAGGGTTTTTTATAGTTCATTTTATTTAATTTAATTCCATTTTAACCTTGGTCATAGTCTAATTAAGTCTTATGTCTATTTGAGTCACTTAGGGGTCATTTTTGGGTCTTATATATAGTAGCAAGTTTTCATGGTGTTTAAGCAATTAAGAGTCATGGAAAAAGTTTTTATATGCCTCAATAACATATTTTAGATATATAATATTAGTAAAATACTCATAAAATAACTCTATCTAGACCAAACCATCATGTGATGTCATACAAAAATAGATGGGTCAGCTCACTTGTGCATATTATAAATGTGCTCAAAAAGCTTATGTGGCCAAAATATCACATGTGATCAGTGAATTTATTTCCAATAACATCTCATTAAAATATGAAATCTTGATGATATATCTATCTTGATCCAAAACTCAAAATTTTTTATTGATATATATTTCAAAAACATAAAAATAACATAGTAACAATGAATTCTCTGAGAAGAGATGTTTTATTACTCAAGATCATAATACAACTATATGCTTATCTCTTGGAAGAGATGTCCAATTTACATTTTTGGTTATGTCTTAATTTATACACATTTTAAAAGTATGAGGAGGATGTGGAAGGTAACCAATCTTGAGAGAGATTAAGTGGTTCAACTTCCAAGATTTAAAATAATACAAAATTTGAGGAATTACTATTTTTAGAAACTTACTATTTTTAGACTGCACTACTAAAATTGAAATTTGGAGCACTTACATTGGGATTTTGGGGTAAAAATTCATATATAAAATATTGATTCCATCTCAACACTTTTTCCCCAATATTAGCTTTCCAACAGTTTAAACAGTGAGTCAATTAGAGCTACAGTGCAAAAGTTATGGCTCCCAGAAGTTCTATCATGAAATGGGGTAGAATCGTCACCCAAATTGTCACCTAAATTTTTCATGAGATCATTACTCCCTCCTTAAGAATAAATGGTACCCATTTTATTAATATTCCTCATCAGGTGTGGTAGTTGTGTCTTAATTTTACTCTATATGAGCCACTCACCTTGGTGGCTAAGTTGGCCCCTTTTTGACCACCTAATACAGCATAATAGAGCATCCTCTTGTTGTCTTCATCTAGGTATCCATAATATAATCCTCCTCCACTAGAGAAAAACTCTATGGATCAATATCATCAATTTCTAGTTGTCCTGTTATGACTAAAGTGTCCAACAAAGGTGGATGATATAGTTTGAGGAGATCCACATTAAATATTGGATGTAGATTAAGGTAGGCTAGTAGGTTCAACTCAAAATAATTTTCTCCAAATTTTATAGTGATGGTGTAGGGACCATATCATAGAGGATATTTTTTTTTGTGTGGGACTATAAGTCATTCCTTATAAAGCCACAACCAGAACTTGTCACCCATAGTAAAATGGTGTGTAATCTTATGTTTGTCATGGCATTGTTTATACTTCTGATTCATCTTCTCCAAGATGTCATGAACTTACTTTGGATGTGTTTTATTTGTTTAGTGAACTTTGTTTCTTTTTTTGCATTATATCTTTTATGAGTTGTGTATTATATGGTGGATAATGGAATGGCTATATCAATTGGTGCCATGGGTTGGAACCCGAAGCATACATGGAATGGACTATGCTTGGTTGAGTTGTGTAGGGCCCAATTATATCCATATTGTATGAAAATAATCTCCTCATCCCATGTTCATGGATTCCTAGAGTGATATATATTAATCATGTGAATAATCAAGTGGTTCACAACCTCTATCTAACCATTAGTCTATGGATGGAAGGCTATGGATTTCATTAGCTTGGTATCCATCATCTTCCATAGAGTGGACCAGAAGATGCTCAAGAACTTGATATCTTGATCTGAGATAATGGACTTGGGGAGACCAAAATGGACCCATACATGACTAAAATATAGTTGAGAAATTTCATTAGTAGATATATTTTTCTTACATGTAATCATGATAGCCATTTTAGAAAAATGATCAGCTACAATAAAAATATAGTCCTTGCCATGTTTTGAAGTGTATAAACCTAAGAGAAAATCCATTGGGATAGATTCCTAAGGCCTAGTTGGTTCTAACAATGGCATGTACAATACTTGATTCTTATTTGGTAGCTTGGCTATTACACATGGGGTACAATATTTTAGATACCTTTCCAAATCCTTTCACATATGGGGCTAGTAGAAGTGTTTTTGAATAACTACCAATGTAGTTTCTACACCAAAGTGTCCAGCTATTCTAATAAAATGTGCTTCCCATATCATCTTCTATTGATTTCTAGCTGAAACATAGATGTGCCCCATATGATAGAGGAAATTATCTTGTAAATAAAAATTAGAAACATGTTTACCTTTTTAAAGCACTTGATATATATCAGCAAAGGTAGGGTTTTCTTCTTACAAAGCACCCCAAGTGGTAATCTTGTGTCTACATAGGTCAAGAACTATTGTGAGTGCATTAATTAATGGGTGGCTTTCATAATCTACAACCATATTTGAGTTCCCCTTTTTGTGTTTGATTATTTGATGGAATTTAAATAGATATATGGCCCACTTTTGGTGCCTCTCTTTCCATATTTTTCTCTATGTCTGGATGAATTCCAATGGTTTGTGGTTAGTGTGGATGACCATCTCTTTCCCTAAGATGTAGTGTTTCCATTATTTATAGGCTTACATAATGGCATAGAGATCTTTATCATATATCAGATATTTCTTGATTATATCAATGAAATTTTCATTGTGATATGCAAAAGGATGGCCATGTTGCATGATGATAGCTCCCATGACATATTTAGATGCATCTATCATCAACTCAAAAGGTTGATGAAAATTTGGCAAGGTAAGAATAAGGGATGAGAAAAGTCTATTCCTCAAATTCTCAAATGTCCTTTATTGTATTTCACCCCATTAAAATGTATCTTTAGCTCCCCCTTTAGTCACTTGGGTTACTTACCAAGTAACATGTGAAAATCCAAGAACAAACCTATGATAGAAATTTACAAGACCTAAGAAGCTATGAAGTTATATGAGGATCCTTGGTGTAGGCCATTCTTGAATAACCCAAATCTTTTCTAAATAAACATGGACCCCTTCCTCATTCATAACGTATTTGAGGTATTGAATTATTTTCATCTTGAATGTGCATTTGTCAAGATTTGCATACAACTTTTGCTCCCAAAGAGTTTGAATCACCTTACAAACATGTTACATATGTTCCTCCCATGTTATATTATAGATGCATATGTCATCTAGGTAGACAACCATGAATGAGCTGGTGAAGGGTCATAGGGTGTCATCCATCATCCTCATGAAGGTTTCAGGTGTGTTAGTTAAGCCAAAAGGCATAACCAACCATTCAAAGAGCCCCTCCTTAGATTTGAATGCAGTCATCCAAATATTGGTGGGATCGATGGGAATTTGGTGATAGATATATTTGAGATCAATTTTGGTGAAGAAATTTTCACCATGGAGTTTGTCCAGTAGGTCATCAATCCTAAGGAGGGGGTAGCGATTCTTCACAGTGATTTTATTCAGGGTTTGATAGTCAATGCAAAGCCTCCATGTTCCATATTTATTTGGTACCAAGATAATATGGGCGGCCATAGGGTGAAGATCTTGGCTTGATGTGACCCTTTTGGATCAATTATTAAATCTATCTTTTTATCTCATCATTCTCAAAAACTTATCTATGATACATATGACTATTAGGCAAAGGTTATCCTGGGATCAAATTAATAGAATGTTTTACCTGGAAATGTAATGGAACTCATGTGGGTGACTTGAATAAGTCATCATATTCTCCTATGATTTGTCCCATCTAATTCTATTATTGTGTTCATTGTGTAGTCAAGATTTCAACATTAGCCTTCTTGAATTTCTATGGTTTGACCACCATGAGAATGAATTACTTTATATTCTCCACCAATCTCTTATATTGCTTAGCACTAATTAGGGAGATAGATGTGGGAGGTGGTACCTTTGGTACCCTATAACACCAAGTACCAAGAGTGAGGGTGATTATTTGAGTTCATGATTCATAGATGTCATGTCGATCATACATGAATGGTTGACCAAGGAGTATGTCATAAACATCTCGATTGACCACATCACACAAGACTTCATATTGGAAAAGTTTTATTGCATATGAAAGAAGACACTAATGGGTGACATGGAGGTCTCTACTTGGGCTCAACCATCTAATATTATATGGATATAGATGAGGCTTCATGGATATATTTAGACTTTTCACAACTTTATAAGAGATTAAATTTTTATAACTGCCACTATCATGAATGAAATGCAGAGGCTTACCTTTTACCCATAATTTGGAGTGAAGCAATCTTTCCTTGTTATTTGGCCTTTCCTCATGGGTTTATGATGAAGTGATGATGGTGTTAGGATCATAATATAAAATATCTTCTTCATCCTCTTCGAATGTAGGCTATGTATGAGATAGAGTAGTAGATGTCAAGTATTATGACTTAGAAAGAAGTGAATTGATGGCTTGACATTCTTATTTGGAGTGAGTTCTAGTTTTGTGGTAATCACACCATTTTTTATCCTTCCCCTTATGGGGTTTATTATCTTTAAACTACTTTTGCTTCTAATTTTAGCCTCATGTTTGAACTTCCTTGTTAGTTTTCCATTTTTAAGGCTGACTCTTCATATTCTTTCTTCCATGCTTCTACTCAATCTTCACTATGAACTTGTATGCCTCATTGAGGGTTTTTAAATTGAAGAGTTCCATTTCCCCCCATATGTACCATTTTAGTCCACTGAGAGTATTATGTTTCTCACTTTGTTGGATGCCCAATCTTGCAAATAGATAATGAAAAATATCTGTGTAATCTTGAATGGATTGGTCCTTACCTTGGCAAAGTTGTTTCCACTATATGTATAGATCATCATATGCTCCAATGGGATAGTATTCTTCCTTTACCACTTACATGAAATCATCCTAGGTAGGTTTCACCTCAAGGCCAATGTCATATATAATTAACCTCTTTTTGTACACTTCCCACCAATTTTTTATGGGCAATGATGCTTTTAAAAGAGCAAAAGTGATATTTTCTCCATCAATAAATTTATTTACAAAGAAGTGGGAAGACAATTGATCTAACCAATTTTCTATTGTATCAGCATTGATTTTGCCTTCAAATGTAGGAATATCAAAATTCACCTGAACCTTGAAGGGTATTGGGGAACTAAAATGACATTCCATGGATGAGGAGCTACAAAGTGTAAATGAGGATCCAAAATTTCTGATCGAGAGTTGTTAGAGAATTTGGGAAAATTTTTGTAGCATCTATGCTTGTTGCTATTAGAGGGATTCATTCACCATTTCCTTAAAATGATCAGATGTCTTGGTGTCATCTACCATTTAAAGTCATTTGGAGTTAATAGGTGGATAGTTTTGAAGCTCTATTATTTTACACCCAAGCTTCTTGTAGCCTAACTTCATCCTCAGGATCATACACTCTCAAGACAAACCACTCTAATACCACTAATCTAAAACTTGGAAGTTTTTATTGATACATATTTCAAAAACACAAAAATAACATAGTAATAATGAATTATCTAAGAAGAGATGTTTTATTACTCAAGATCTCAATGCAACTATATGCTTATCTTTGGGAAGAGATGTATGATTTCCATTTTAGGTTACATCTTCACTTATACACATTTTAAAAGTATTAGGAGGATGTGTAAGGTCACCAATATTAAGGGAGATTAAGTGGTTGAACTTCCATGATTTAAAACAATATAGAATTTGAGGAATTACTATTTTTATAAACTTACTATGTTTAGACTACACTACTAAAATTTAAAGTTGGGGAACTTCCATTGGGTTTTTTAGGGTCAAAATACATTTATCTAAGATATATGCCATCTCACCACATTATCCTCATTCTTATCTTTCCACTAGTTGAAATGGTGAGTCAATTGGAGCTATGATGCAAAAGTTATGGCTCCCAAAAGTTTGGTCATCAATTGGGGTAGAACTATCACCTAAATTGTCACTTGAATTGTTGTTCTGATCATATCTCAAGATATAAATATTTAAATTTGAATAAGTAGATAGTGACAAGCATGCAAATGTCAAAATAAATACTTGGTAATTAATCATTGGGGTTTAAATTCTAATGTACATGTTAGCGTCAATGACTATTGCACAAATGTTAATGATAGGCATGTGGACATCAGTATAAAGCCTTGGTAATTAACCATTGGGTTTACATTATTCTGGGCATGTAGATATCAATGACAGTCACATGAACATCAATGATGGTCATGTGGATATCAAAATAAAGTCTTGTAAATTAGTCATTTTAATTGAAATGGAGGAAGATCCAATGGTTGGTATTCAAACATACATCCAAATCCAATAGTGCAAGTGAGAGTCAAAGGTTAAGAGGCTCATATGAAATGTAATGCTACCACATGTCATAATATTAGGACCTTAGATCAATTATTAATAACTAGCATTGAAGGTCAAAATAAAGAAACTCCAAATGAGATCGATAGATCAAATTTGATCAGGTTCTAGATGGAAAAGATGAGGCTACATGACTAAAAAATAATAGGAATATTTTATAATGGAATGAGAAACATGGAAGGATAATACCACATGGGAAACTATGTAGGATCAAAGATTCTATAGCAAATAAATCTCTTCAAATTCATATGCCACCATGAAATCTCAGTTGAAGACCCAAGATGAACAATGACTTCCAAATGTGAAGAACAAAGTCTAAGAAATAAATGAATGACTAAAGATGATGAATACTTGTGTCTAAAATACAGCTAGTATTTAGGAACACATATTATGACTATCATATCATTTTTGAACCTCCTTTAGATAGTACATATGTGTCAACTCTCTCCAATTTAGTTTCAAATACTTGAGAGATGATGCATGATGAAGGTAGTTTCACAAAGGTTAGCTAAAGAGACTTTGTACCATTTTGGAGTGTTTATCATGGTTTATATAGGCATTTATCTTAGCATTCATGGTATTTTTCATGCTCCAATCCCCTATAATGTAACTTGTTATCAATTAGACCTGTGTTCTAGTGACCTTTCAACTTCATTCTTTCTCCTCTCTCTAAAATTCTAAAAGTAGTTGCCATTTTGGCCTTTATAAGATAGACCACACCTGGTATGGTGAATCCATGCTAGTTTGACGTCACATTTTACTCTAAAATAATTCAAACAATCTAGTTTTGAGTTTAATAATATATTACTTGAGTGTACAAAGTGATGAATGGTTAAGTTTAGTGATTTTATCCTTTACTTTCCTTGTCATTTCATGTCTTCTACAAAGAAATATCATTCTACCATGTCATATAGAGTGTATTCAAGTGTGTTACTCATTTCAAGTGTGTGATTGTTCTTTGAGTGTGAAATTTTCCCTCTAATTCATTTGCATTATGTTGCTTCATACATCTTACCTCTATATTGAAACACTCATGTTAGAATCCTTTAGGACTTTGAGACTAGTATGTATGATTTATTTCTTAGTGAATGAAATGTGATGGTCATGTGAAAAACATCTTGGTGTATCATGTAATTAAAATAGGTTCAATTCATGCAATTTATAAATCTTTTCCCTACAAGCAAGCATTAGCATAGGTGAAAGCACTTCAAGATACATTCAAGGACCTAGCCCTTAAATCAAGAGGCTTACTTCCATTATAGGTACACCCACATAGTTGGAAGTGTTCTCATGTTGCCCAAATCTAGATGAGGCTTGAACACGATCTTCTATGGTGAAATATTTGGTGATAATAGGAAAATATCATCATAATGGGGTGTTGAGGATGTCCATCTTACCCAATTAACACTACACATTTACTACTTGTGCCAAGTCAAATTCCATAATCATATGGAGGTATATGATTTTCATATAAATTCAGCCATAATAGATGATATACAATGAATCAGGGTCTATCCACATGAGAACATACTTGGTAAAAATAGACACAGGTGTTCCCAAAATCTTATAATAATTCCTACATAGAGGACATTAGCATCGTAAGTGGACATGAGATCCAAAATGCTACTATTAAGGGTAGGGTGTTATTATCTAGGAGGGTTTTTGACACCTAAATCCTATTTATGAAACTCAGACCAACTCTTTACAAGTTTATAGCTCTGTGTGATAACATAGTAGTGAAAACATAGTGAGAAAAAATGTAGTGGGAGAAAATGTAGTGTAAATATAATGTTGTAGGAGAAGATGTAGCACGTAAAAAACATAGAAAAGATGAAAATGTAGAAAAAAATGTAATGAGAATCATAACACACTAAATTTTCAAAAAATAAATAGATTAAAATACAATTTCATAAATTTGGAGTTCTAATTTATAATAGATTTGGTGTATTTGTCACAATAACACAACACTATATAATAGAATTATCTTTTTGTTTTAATCTATGTGTGATAAAGCCTATGGATCTGCTCATATCTATGAATGTTTAACTATATTGATGTGTGTTGTTTCCATACTATTGAAGTGTAAGGAATCTTGGATTTCTTGAAATATTTGTGTTTTATTTATGTTGTTGTCTAGGAAGCATTGTTCTCCTCTTCCCTTCAAAAGAAAACTGTTTGTGGTTTTGAATCAAAAGCTAACCTGTCAACTAGATATTCAAAAGTTGCCTAGTTCTGAGCAAACTAAAAGCCAAAAATTATGGAATGTGAAAAACTATATCAACAAGTGATATCTTATGGGATAAAGAGAGAAGATTGCATGTTTTTATTTATATTTTTGCATATCTTATTAAGTGCATTGTCCCTTATTTTATTAATATGCATGCTCAATGAGTGAGTTTGATTATTAGTGGATGCATAGGTGGTTGACCAAACATTCAAATAATGTATCCATCATAGCTATAGTACACAACCACCATTTCTACAGTTGAGAACATGTGGACAATAGAGTCCTAAATCAATCTTGAAACTACTATTCTAAATTGCATAAGGATGTGAATCCTACCATTGTATACAAGGAATAAATTAATAAGATAAGTTCAATTTGGTTTTGTTATGTTCTTGTTTTTTATTTTATCTTCAGAATTTTAAAGTAGGGAAACTTTTATTGACCTTTAATTTTGGTTTGAGAGTCATTTATAATATCTTTGAAAGATTAGAGAGGAGACCACAAAGAGAGATCCATTTTTGTCTAAATTTCTCATCATAGTATCATAGGAAATCCTCTAAGATTATAAATTAAATAATAAAGATAAAAAATTTGTTGCCTTTGTCACAAAAACACAACACTATATGAGAGAGTTGTCTTATGGTGTTAATTTGTCCGTCACAAAGCCTTGGGATTTGCTGATATCTATGAATGCTCAACCATATTGATGTGTTTTTTTCGTACTAATAAAGCATAATGAATATTGGATGTCTTGAAATATTTTTGTTTTATTTCTATTTTCATCTAAGAAGAATTGGTGTCCTCTTCCCTTAAGCAGAAAATTGTGTGTGGTTTTGACTCAGATACTGACCTATCAACTAGCTATTCAAAAGATGCCTAGTTCTGATCAAACTAAAAGCAAAAACATGAAGCACATCCACAACAAATAACCTTAGCTAATAGTGATTTACACACACACACACACACACACTACTGTACTTAATGATATTTTCAAATGGTGATGTTATGTTCCATGATGTTATTATCCAACTACCATAAATGTATGTGACATTTTCTTTTGTGACCAGATGTTGGCTACATTTTCTCCCTCAATGTTATCTTCCAATAATTTTTTTTTGGGACATATAGATCCTTCATCCCATGTAATATTAGGCTAAGTATTCATTTTTATCCTTCATTGTTATTATTAGAAATATTAGTTTAGCTTAGTTCTTTCACAAGTCAATGTTTATATTTACTACATGTTTTATACCCTAAATTATTATACTTAGACCCTTCAATAACCTATTGATTACACTCCATAACCCTACAAAGATAATTCAAATAGAATAATTCATCCCAAGGGATTTTATATTTATAAATTTTAATCTTTCACTATCTTGGTTGAATCCATCAAATCCTCATGTGCATATCCAAGAATATGAATAAATGTCATTATAAAAATAAAAATTATTTAACCATTATCTTCCATGACATTATGAATAGGATGTGAACCATGTAGGATCATAAAAATAATGATTTTAATTTAGATTCATCTTCCATAATCCCATTTTTATAAAATTTTATTTTAGGTTGTTGTATAAATATACCTAGTGTAACAATAAGATTATCCAATGGGTTATTGTGTACCAAAGCATGAGGTTGTGCATTATGTGTCATATGAACCTTAGTAGTTACTTATTTTTGTACTCCATGTTTCATTATTTGTAAGGGTATTGTGAAAAAAAATTAAAATCTGCATTAATATTAGGTTTTGTTCTTTAATCATCCATAGCTGTGTTAAACTCAATAAATTTATCATCAATGTTATATTGTATATTATGTATTACCTTAAGGAATTTATTTTTATAATGTCCAACATATTAGTGAGAATCAAAATATTCATTAATATCATATCCCCTAGTTGTATTCCTACTCATATCAACCTCATGTGGAAGAGGGATGGATATAAATTTTAACTCTAGTAAACATAATAATAGGATATGTGGAGGTTCAAATATTCATGAAAACTACCTCCTTTGTGAATTGGATATGAAAATATAGTTAGTAGGTAGTGATAATCCATTAATTATTATTTTTTATTCATTAATAGTAAGATTTCATAAAGCCTTATAACCTGTTTTAATTTGAAACATTAAATTTAAAGGAGTTGTAGCATTAGGCACATATGATCTTGTTTAAAGTAATAACATTAAGTTTTTTATCTTAATTATATGGCATAAATTATTAAATAATTAAATTTTTTTGAACACAATAGATTCATGGAAAGGATAAATTAGACTTGAAGATATATTTTAACCCATTTTCATCCATACTATTTGTCATGTTAGAAGCATGATCTTATACTGAATCACATTTTCTCTAATTGGATCATTTCTTAAGTTTGAAAATGTGGGCATGAAATTTTATTTTAGTAACATTTATAAAAATGTGATATAAATTTATTATAATTGGAGATCATAGAACCATTAAAAATCATAGTCATAAATATATTTCATAAATAATTTAGTAAATAATATTTCATTAGATGCTTAATCAAAACATGATATGTGAAAGGTTCTTAGGTTTTGCTCTAGATCACCTTCACCATCATAAAATTTGATATTATGAGTGAAAAACCCCATAAATAAAAGATAAGGTGGAATATTTAGGGATAATGTATTGTTAAGTGATTTTTAATAATTAGTTGAATGAATATATATAGAAAAATACTACTCTAACTGCAATACCTTAGCCTATAAATCTATAATAGTTTACTCAAGTTATCATACTATAAATAGAGTTGATGAAGTCACCTACATAGTCATCATAGGATGTACGTTGGCTTACTATATAGTGATATGCATAGTAATCTATGGGAAAACTTATGTTTTCCCACACTTTGGGTGGGCATGACATGTGTGTCCAAAGGTGTAGATTTAGTAATAGTATCAAAAGTAGTAGTGCGAAAACCTATGGTGTAAATGGTAACTTAAAAAGGTATATTAGTTACAATAAGGGGATCCTATTTTTTTCCTAAGGTAAGTTATCCCTAGATATATTTATTTTTTCATTTCTTGATGCATATATTAGTGCATCACACATTTTTGTATATATGTTAATGTATTGAGTTAATTTCCTTTCGACTATGTCATTAAATCTATTAGGAAATTCCATATATTAATTTAGTTTATTGGGATCATAGTAATTATTTCATGAAAAAATAAAAATTAAATAATCATATACATTCCATTAAGAGGTTTAAATCTATCTCTTCTAGTAGTGTCTACATGAACCTTGTAATACAATATAAGCATTGGGTGAATAGTGGGAACATGAGTAACAAAAGCAGTCATGTAGGCTCTTTGGCATCTAGTTGTAACAAAAACCAAGTCATGCTTTATATTTCAAAAATATGAAAGGATGGTTAAATATTTTTAAATATTAATTTCATCCTTATTAGAGTGCAATAAGTTGATCCATGTAATTACATTTTTGTTACATATTTTTCATAGTAAATGAAACAATATGTAAAAAATATAATCATATATTCAATCAAGAAATAGAAACTATGTACATCCATTATAGCCATGTGTAATTTTTAAGGATTTAAAATAATAAATAAATTCTAAAAACTATATTTTAATATATAAATATGAAACCCTATAATGAAAGATGAAACTCTAAGTGATTCCTAGGTTTTGGCTATGTTTAGTATATAAATGGGTTCACCAATATATTTTACTTTTTATATTTGTGATATAATAAAATAAAACATTGAAATGATTTAGATTATGTGATATATAATAATATACAAAAATATAAATTTAAAATGTATAATTTGATTGGATGATTTTATTTACTATAAATAGAAAAGACTCAATGGAATGAGATACTTAGAATTTTACTATACTAGGCATATTTTAGACTGATGTATATGATAGGAATGGTTGGAAATTGGACTATGAATATCATAGATCTATAAATATCTTTAGTTCCAACTACATTAAATCATCAGCTTAATGATGGTAAAAATATAAGTTACTATCTGAAACTTGATGGTTTCATTTTATGTAACTCTTATCCTCTATTATTTTAATTCATCTATGTGTGATCGTGCGTAGCTATTTGTGCATGTTATTATATAAACATGTCTCACTTTTGAAACCCTAGTTCCATTTTTGAAACTATGTCTTGGTTTGAAAATGGGGAAATAATTTGTGTTAAGTTAACCCAAACTAGTCCCTGATGAATGTATGATCTTTGCTTACATATTAAATGCTTTGAAGATAGAATTCAAATTACAAGGAGTTATCCCCATTAGATGTATGTTAGAAATAGTTATTTTTTAATGAGAGTAACATGTGATATATCTTTAAATATTTGGAAAAGTTAAAATTTATATTTCATTTGAGGTGATTTAGAATTGGATAAAACCTACTCCTCATGACTTTTGGCTAAACTATACATAATAGGGTAGTCCCTTTGAACGTGCATATGTGTATAATATGATTGATTTGAAAATGATAGATAGGAATTGAATTATAAATATTATGTATTTATATGGGAATATTTGGGTAATTTATCACAAAAACATTTCAGGTATTGCTTATTACAATACAAAAAGAGAATGCATGTAAGTCCCACTACACATATAGTCGATACATACAATAATATATTTATTGAATACACATATTTATACACTTAAAAACATGTGAGGTAGACTAAGACTAATTTAACCAAGGGTAAACATCCAAAAAGGATCATTTACTAAACATTCAAATGGGTGTTTACAAAACAATCACACTATAAGTGATAGAAGGATTTAAGTAGGTGCTACCCACCGAGATTGCATATATTAATCTTGGGTCCCAATCCTTACACCATAATATAAATACCATATAACCTTTGAACATCCAACCATGCTTAGATACAAGGACACAATGATAACTTCATTCACTGCACCCTTGATTAGCAAAGTAGTTTAAATATCTACTTAGCATAATCATACATATTGCATATGTAAAAGGTCATGTTGTTGTTCATGAAAGTAAGTTATTAAAATGTGTGGGTGAAATTGATACCTTATTGAATTTAGATAGATTAATTATTAACTTAAGGTCCTTGCACACCCCAGCATTTTACATTATTAATTTACTATCAACCATTTACAATAATAGGCAAAAGAACATAATCAAATTCAATAATAATTTTAGATTCTAAGTAGTGATCTATATTAAGGACCAACTCAACATTTTATTAATATATATGGGAGTCCATCATTTCATTGGATATTTTAATTAACTCCAAGTTGATTTTTCTTGTCAATGGAGAGTTAACACCCCTAGGGTTCTAATATAAATGAAGTCTTTGTACTATTAAGACATGACTCTATGAGATGATTTATAAAATCAACATAATCATGCAACTCAATATTACCTCATCATAGGTGATTATTTTTATGTTTTAGATTAAGGTAAAAATAGGTTTTGAAGGGGCCCCAAAACCCTATAACAGAATCAAGAAAGATAAAGCGTTAACATGCACCAGGAAAAGCATTCCTGAAACCTACTAAAAAGTAGCATCAGCCTAAGGTTATACAGGGACAACCTCTAAATTCATTATACATTCAACCCCCTAATTTCCAAATAATGATTTAATAACTATTTTTTAGGGGTAAAATCCAAGATTGTTGCCTACCTTCCATCAGCTATATTCTGCTTACTTTCTAGCTCTCTGATTTTCCTTATGGGTCTTCTTCCAGGTTTGTCCGGAAAGCCAACATCCGGCTTCACTTTTACAAGCTATTCATCTCTTTTTCCAGATTTATCCAGAATAGAAGCAAGATGTTTCGCCTTTGTTTGCTGGTTTTTTTTGCTGCTTCTAGTTTCTATTCCCTTTGAATTTGTCTTTTTTTCAGCCTTTTTCCTTTGGTTTACAGAATGCTTTAAGTTTTCTCCATTATCGTTCATAGGAAGCTCCTCCAAAGGCAAATCATTATCAACCTGAATCTTCATAGGCTGAGATAGAGGAAGATCTCTCTCCTCTAATTTTTTTCCTATTTCAGCCAAGATTTCTCCATCCTCTAGCATTAATTTGCCTTCTACCTCTCTCCATCGGTCCTCTACCCTTTGGTATAGAACGATTTGCTTTGATAAATCTGTCAAATCTTCTATGCTTTATGTAGGTAATATGGTTTCTGATTGTAGTCCATTTACTTTTGTCTCAGAATTTTCTTTCTCAAAAGAGATCTTTGTATCCACCTCAAGAAGTGGGCCTTTAGGATCTTCAAAAGACAGCACTTTACCCTCCTCAACATTTAGATCTTTAGTTTCTTGATTGTCCTTTTGTTCTTGTCGCTGGTCCTCTTTGGGTTTCCATACTTTCTTTTGCTGGACCGTGGACTTTTTCCCATCCAAAACACTATTAGGATGAGTTTTGCTTCTGGATGGACAATTTTTTACCCAATGCCCCTGTTTCTTGCAAGCATAACAAGAGTTGGGCAGATCTTCGAAACAAATTCCTTGAGATTTTTTACCAAACTTGGAAATTAGATCCACTTTTTTTGGGAGCTTATTTAAATTTGCCACTTTAACATACATCCTAGCAGCTTGAAGTCTGGTTCTGATTACCGTAGCCTTGTCTAAAGCCACAAGTTCCCCAAAAGAACTGGCTATTCCTTTAAATATGTCCTCATGCCAAAACTATAAAGGGAGTCCAGGAAGCCTAACCCAGATGGGGGTTGTTAAGAAAAAAGAATCTGAGAGATCCATATTCAACTCCCATTTTTTGATAGTAAGAGAACATTTTCCAAAATTCCATGGGCCTCCACACAAAACCATATTCATGTCTTCTTTACAGTTGAAAGTAAATGAATAGAAACCATTCAACATTGGTGCAATAAATATCTCTCCTCGAATGACCCATTTCCTTTTAACCATTTTTGTAAGAGATTCTAGATTTGGTCTTGCTCCTAAAAATTTACCCACTAAGGTGAACTCCATGGAGGACACAGAAAAATCTAAAGGATCTGGAATAAAAAATTCATACTCACCTTTCTCCCAACATGATTTTGCAGTCACCGGCGGGAAAGAGGATTTTCCAGTGGGTTTCTTGCCAAACAGAGATGACCACATCCTTTGTTCTAAATACTCTACTTTCAACCCATCTGAGTATTTTTCCTTATTAAATTCACCTTTGTTTTTCTCTTTCTCAATCTCCTGTCCCAGTTGAGAGCCACGAAATCCATAGAAAGCGTCATTTCTTCTCAAATATTTTCCGTTATTTGCTTCAACCACAAATTTTGACTCAATACTCTTCTCAACCCCTCCTCCAATCCCTCCAGGGTCTGTCCCTCCTGCCTGATTCTCCACCACTAGTTTCCCATGTGCCCGCACCCCAGTAATTTCCAAAATTGGAAGAGCGGTTCGCAGACCTGCAGGTTTGAAATCAGAGGGAGAATAACTTATTTTCGTATTGCTACTCATGGGGGTATAATAAAACCTCTAATTATATTGTCCATGCATTAGGGAGAGTGATTATTTTTATGTTAATGAGGAAGAACAACTTATTTTTGTATTGCTACTCATGGGGGTATAAGACAACCTCTAATTATATTGTCCATGCATTAGGTTCTACTATTTTTTAATAACATATGATTAAGTATATTATATTGGCTAATTATTAATAGTGTGTGTATAAAAAGTATATAAGTCTCACAGTTATATGTCATAAGAAACTTCATCTATCATTCCTTAATGGATATAATTACCTAAGTAAACTAGATAATTTTTCCACAATTAAACTTTACATTAGTGTAGATTCTATTTTAATCCTTTTAAAATTAATGAAAGTCTAAATTTAAGTTGTTCATAAATTCTAATGTTTTAAAATATATATTTTGCCACCATAACCTTCATGGGTTGTATTTGAGACATAAAATGATATTTTATAACTATTATCCACAAGAAGCATTCTTACTCAATCATTAAATATATTTTATTGTTCAAGGAAACATATTAGTCTTACATCTATTTCACACCATACAATCAAAAGACACCCATTCCTTCATGAAGATGCCAAAAATAATATATACATAAGGAATGTACAATTATGAACTGATAAGATTTATATTTTATCTTGATGACAAGATGCTTTACTAAGAAATTTTTATATATTCTTTAATTACCATTTTAATAATAATGATAATACAATGAATAATATTTTTCATAACATTCAAATTCAGCTAACATTGCAAGAAGATTTAGGAATTACTTACACACTAAATTTATCACAACCATATGATCAATTTTATCATAAGAGACCATAATATGAATACATGAAGCACAAGAAGATCTTAGAGTAGACTTGTCATGGTTTTACATGATTTTTTCCCTCAATGACAAATAAGAGGCATATATCATGGTATAAGTGATTGTGAAATATAACTAATCCATTCTCAATATCACAAGATACATGTTTGTAAACAATAATATCATCAAGTTATCTCATCTACTAATCAACATGAATATTTATAGAATTACATAATAATAAGATATTATTAAAAATATGAAGTCAATGCTTGAATATCGATATGATACCTGCATATGAGTTGACAACCACCTACTCATGATACAAGCATGAGTGTTTGATTTCAACATAATGTCACCCACAATGTTCAACATCATTACATGTTTTATTGTCCTTTTTTTTTGTGTGGAAAACATTTGAAACTAGTTTTTTCCCAACAAGTTGGCCCCCCTGAGTGTGACTGACGGGATCACAGATCTAATGGAGTACACTATTTTTGGTAGTGCCTCTGGGGATCTGTTCTAAAATTTGGTAGTGATAGTCCATCCAACAAATGGAATAAGGCACTTACAGGTGAAAAGACATGCCCCTCAAAAAGCATGACGAGCCTCCCTATTATCTCAGAAGGCATGGCCCTGCATATTCTAGATGATCTGGTGGAGGAAATCATGGCATCCATGGACCTTACGTTGGTAGGTAATTTTTTTTTTTCATCCTAGCATCATAATGATTAGGAAATGGGTTTTGTCTAGGTGTAAAGTTAAGGGTAGTGTTTTGATCACTGCCATGGCAAGAGGTCTATTCCTTTTTAGTTTTACAAATAGGGAGGACATCATCACTACTCTTGTTGGAGGACCATGGCTATATGGCCCACATTCTCTTGCCCTATGCTCATGGAAACCAGGATTTAATCCTAACTTAGACCTTAATAAGTCTAATCCTGCTTGGGTAAGACTACTAGGGTTCCCTTTGGAATTCTGGGATGAAAAAATTTTCACAGCTATTGGCAATTCTATTGGCCAATATGTCACTACAGATCATACAGCCAAAACAAAGCCCAGATGTGTGTACGCTAGACTTTGTGTCAAAGTTGAAATAAATAGGACTCTCACTATGACCATAGAGCTAAACTCTAAATATGGGACCTAGACTCAGCTGATCACTTATGAAAATGCTACCACTTTCTGTCAAATATGTAAGAGAAAGGGACATTTAATGACACAATACACATCAAAGAAAAAGGGGAGGAAAGATGATTCCCAAATTAAAAGGGAGGATCAGGCTCTCAATTATAGAAAGAAAAACAAGCAAGAAATGGAGTAATGTGGAAAATCCTGAAAACACAGAAAAGGGAGAGGAGGAGATGGGAAAGGAGGATATCACTAGTAGTGAGGGAAAAGCTATCCCAAAGGAAAATATAGTATAAGATGATAGTCAGAAGGCTATATTTAACATAGCCAACCCTCTAGAAAAATAGACTAATATGTCTAAGGAAGGAGAAAGAGGCAACCTTTTGATAGAGGAAGTTAATAAAGAAGACAAAGTTCCAAGAGTTAGATAGGAAGAAGTAACTCCAGAAAGTCCCACTAAAGGAGAAGCAGACCCACAACTAAATACAGACATTTTCCATGCTCTAGAAGTAAGAGATAAAGTAGGAAGCTACTTAGTAATAGGTGTAATAGGACAAAGTGGTAGTAATGAATAGGAAGAATGGGTTACCCCAAAGAAAAAGAACCAAAAAGGTAAAAAATCTATAGATTTTGGCACTGAGCCCAAACAAGGGAGGCCAACCCTAAGAGAAACAAGACAAAGAGAGATTGCTAAGGAGATTTCCAGTGGGAAATAGAATACACTAGAGACCCAACCCCCCAAACCCTCTAAATGATAATATTATCTTAAAACTTGAGGGGCTTTAACAGTCCCTCAAAGTAGTTTGAGGTTAAAAATTGCATTTTAGATAGTAAATTAGATATTTTAGTACTCCAAGAAGTCAAGATGAATGAGGAGAATTTTATGAAAATTGCTACCTATATATGGCCTATGGTGGCTTTTTGCATTAGTACTACTGAAAAGGATTTAGGGGGGATTGTCACTATGTGGAATAGTGATAAAATCTAGAGGTGTATTATGGCTTATAATAATCACTTCTTGATTACCAATTTTTCTATGAAATATTTAAACTGGTCGTTGATAAATGTCTATGGACCAAAAAATAGAGCTTTGAGATAGAAATTATGGATATACCTGATCAATATTAGGAATAATACATAAACCATTAGATGGATGTTAGCCATAGATTTTAACACTCCTCTATACCCTTCTCAAAAATAGGGTGGAATTATCAATTACTCAGACAGCATGTTCGACTTTGCTAAATTCATCAATGATTGGGGATTATTGGACATAGAGCTGCAAAACCAAAATTATACCTAGACCAATAGAAGAAGAGGAGATCAAATGATTCAGGTTAAATTAGAAAAATTTCTTATATTAAGAAATTGGAAGGATTATCATAATGTGTAGGCATAGGCTTTCCCTAGAACCATGTCTGACCAGTGCCCGATCTTCCTCAGTTAGAGAAAATAGGGACATTTTGGACCTTCCCCATTCCATTTTGAAGCTATGTGGATCAAACACAAAGTCTTTAGACAAATGGTGGCCCAATGGTGGAAAATTCCTATTCAAGGTACTCCTGTGTTTATAATAGTCAAGAAACTCCAACACATTAAACAAGAAGTTTATGGATGGAATAGATACAGCTTTGGGCAGGTCTTCTAGCAGAAGAAAAATATAGTGGGAAAACTCAAGGATATACATCAACTGATAGATCAAGGGGATGACTCTGAGGACACTTTAGAAGAAGAGAATATCCTATCTTTATAATGGAATAATCTTATGTAAAAAGAAGAGGTTTTTTGGAAATAGAAATCTTGTGTTCAGTGGCTTAAAGAGGGAGATAGGAACACTGCCATTTTTCATCTCTTAGGTATGAAACATATGAAATCCAACTTAATAACTAAGCTTGTCCTAGATAATGGTGACATTATTACTAAGGATAATGAAATAGGGGAACAAGCTAGGGATTTCTTTTAGAATCTACTTACAGAAGAAAATAATAATGATAGAATCGATAGACCTATGAATCAATTTATTGATAAAATCCCCTGTTTGATAATGGAAGAAGATAATATGGAGATGTTAAAGCCTATAACTGAGGAAGAAGTCCATGATGTTTTATTCTCCATGGGTTATTTTAAATCCCTAGGTCCTGATGGCTTTCCTCCTATATTCTTTCAGGAATATTGGGAGATAGTAGGAGCAGACCTCATGGCTGTTGTGCATGATTTTTTTAGATCAGGTAAACTTTTGAAACAAGATAATAATACCTTCATAGTAATTGTTCCTAAAAAATCACAACCTTTACACCTCATTGATTTTAGGCCCATTAGTCTATGCAACACTATGTATAAGTTATGTATGAAAATGCTAGTCATGAGTATTCAACCTTTGCTAGACAAAATTATTTCTCCTACTCAAAAAGGTTTCATCGCAGGTAGGCAGATTCTTGATATTATGATCACCACACATGAGACTATTCAATCCATGGATAAGAGCAGAATCTCTAAGATGGCTCTCAAGTTTGATATTTCTAAAGCTTATGATAGAGTCTCATGGACTTTTCTATTTCAAGTGATCAAAAAATATGGGTTTAATGATAAAATGTCTTGCTTATTATGGAATGTGGTCTCTTCTGTAAAATTCTCAGTATTGGTTAATGGTGCTCCTAGAGGTTTTTTCTCATCCTCAAGAGGAATTCATCAGGGAGACCTTCTCTCCTCATACTTATTCATCATTATGGTTGAGGCATTGGGAAGATACATACAAGCAAATATAGCCTCAAAAAAGCTAGTGGGCATCAAACCTGCCTCCTCCCTTCATCCTATGGTGGTACAGTAGATTTTGGATGATACCATCTTATTTCACATCTCATTGTTGATTGAAGCTATAATATGGAAGAATATATTAAATAATTATGCCAGAGAGTTGGGACAAAGGATAAATTTCCAAAAAAGTAATGTGTATTTCTTCAACACTCCTAATGAACTTAGACATATAATCATTGATATATTAGAATGTACTAAAGCTAGCATACTAGATACCTACTTGGGTCTCCCATTCTTGGGCAAAGAGGTATCTCTTGGATTTTGGAATGGAATTATGGAAAGAACGTAGAGGAAAATTCTTGGTTGGAAGGGGAAACTACTCAATAGTGATGGTAAACTGCAACTTCTTTGGGCTTCGCTACAAGGTATTCCTACATACTTCCTATCTCTTTTTAAAATTCTTACGTATTTTTTTGAGAAATTGGAATAGATCTAAAGGAAACTTTTATTGATGGGAGTGGAAGAAAAACAAATAATGTCTTTAGTTAGATGGGAAAAAGTGTGTCTTCCAAAATCTCATGGTGGACTTAATATTAGGTCCATCAGGAACATGAACAAAGCCCTTCTCTCAAAAGTTAGTTGGAACCTGATCCATAAAAACAATGATTGGGGGGGAAATAATGTATGCCAAATACATGCATAGCATTGATTATTCTAACTTTCTTCAATAGATAGGATTACCTTAGGGATCTATGATATGGAATAAAATGCTAAAAAGTAGAAGCCTTCTCAAATAGGGAATTAGATGAAATCTTGGAAATGGCTGGCATATTAAATTTTGGGATGATATCTAGTTAAAGGACAAGGCCCTCATCACATAGGGAAACTATGGAGAGATTGTTTACTTGACTACCCAATTTTTTAGAGATAGGGTCAGTGATTATATGGAAAATAACAATGGGATGAGGAGCTAGAAAAATCTTTTGGATTGTTGTGTGCACCAGCTTGAGATTTTCTCAAGAGTTTGGGAGATCCAATAGTGCATTTAGGAGATTATAATCCCTCTCTTTCCCTAGGAGGATGAATAATATTGGTGGCCAAATAAGAATGGATTGTTCTCTATAAAATCTGCTTACCATCTGCTCATTCATGAAGCCCAGAATAAAGATGTATCAAAAAAGGTTTGGAATCATAAACTTATTCCAAAACTTAACATGTTTTGGTGGGTTGCTGCTCATAAAAAAATCCTTACTTAGGATAACCTTCAAAAGAGAGGGTTTACTTTGGTTAATAGATGTTTCATATGTGGTTCAAAAGAGGAATCATTTTCACACCTCTTTATCCACTATGAGTTTTCCCAAGAATTATAGGGCACAATAATTAACAACATTGGTATTGAATGGGTCTACAATTCTGACCTTAAAGAAGTAATTCTTAGTTGGAACCCAACCTTCACACATCCCTAGCTTATGTAATTATGGAAGCAAGCTCTACCATGTTTGAGTTGGACTTTATGGAAATAACATAATCATAGAACTTTTAGGGACACTGCTAGAAATGCTTCTCAGGTGTTTAACTCCTTTGCTAAGACCATTATGGAAAGTGTTACAATATCTCATTTTCATGTTGTGAAGAAACCCCTATCTCAAATTGAAAGCCAAATTGTATCCAAATGGAAGGTTTTAAACTAGATCCCTCGGTATAATAACTCTAAAATACTATAGAGACTTAATACTAAATGGATACCCCCTAAACCTAACTGGATGAAACTCAACTTTGATGGGGCATCCAAGTTGGATGGTAAAGCTAGTGGAGGAGGAATTATAAGGAATGATAAAGGATGGATGTCTGTTGTCTATGATAGTGGAATTGGATGCCAGAGCAACAATTATGCTGAAGTAATGGCTTTACTATGGGGATTAAAGTTAGTTATATCCTTAGGAATAAGGAAGTTGAATATACAAGGAGACTCTAAGATGGTCATTAATTCCATTAATAAAGCTTCAAATGTGGGAATCAAGCTAAAATACATCATTATTGATATTTAATTTCTTTTACAAAAGTTTTCTTAATTTGAGATTTTCCATACCTATAGAGAAGGCAACAGGGTCGCTGATGCTTGTGCCAACCTTTGGCAACAATTTTTAGGTTGGAGGGTGTGGTGACAAGGCATTCATATTCCCTTAAACATTAGGGAGATCATTCAAAAGGAGATGACTTTTCAAGAATGAGGCGTATTGATGACCCTGAAAAGACCCCTATTGATACCCCTAACTCCTTTGCAAGTAAGAAGGGCAAGAAGAGAAAGGTTGATGAAGAGGAATAAAATATTAAAGAGACTACAGAAGGGACCCATAAGAATCTAGGTAGGGCCATAAGGGGCCAAGGTGGAAAATCTCATAAGCCTTCCAAAATTAATAAGGAAGGATTACCCTTCAGAGTGCAAAGGTAGGGGCAAATTACTAGTAAACCAGCCCTGAAGGCAAGACTGATTGATTATTCAAAAAGTGATTCAGAAGAAGAAACCTAGGAGGAAGAGTTTGAGGAGCTAAAAATCAAAGAAATTTTGAAGGACACTGGAGGGAAGCATGCTACAAGGGATTTTGAGGTTACTGAGGAGCAAGGTGCTCACACTATGGGAACTGTTGACAATAAGAGGAAAATGTATGTTGAGGAAGCTGGTGAGGGCACTGAGAATGAGATTGACTGGAAAATTGAAATTGGGGCCTTGAAGGACTGCATTCAGAAGCTGGAGAAGGTCTTCAACAAAGGGCTTCATAATACAATTTTGCTAAACATGTCTATGCTAGAAGTGGTGGGTAATACTGGGTATGCTGACAACACAGAGAATGAGAAACTCAATGATTTTATCAAATCAATAGTTATATAAGGGGAGACCTCTCTAACTCTGGTCTTCCCATGGCTTGTGTTTCATTTTTGTCTATTGCTCTTGGCTGTGTCATTGTCTCTTTGAAGGCATTTTTTGTTTGTTTGCCTTCTTGTCTTTTTTAACTGTATAGGGTTCAGTCCCTATTTTGCCGCCTTAATTTATCAAAAACATAATGTCACCCACTATAAATTAGTGAGACAAAATTAAAAAATTAGGATAGCCTCTTTTTGGATGTACATGATTTTTCTTCTGTTTAATAAAATAAAATAAAAAAATTAGGATAATTACATAAATTCATTCACTTATGGCCAACACACTTAGAGAGATTGCTTTACATATTTCAAGTTAAGGAAGATCAATAAAACTCACCTATGAACAACATATGTATTATTAACATTCATCACAAGAATAATAGTAATAATAACTTGAAGTTAATACCATAAAACCATTAGGATATCACATGGTAAGGGTACATCAACAACTCATAATGAACCAAAGTAATATTTTTGATGTTTCCACAGTCCATAAGAGTGAATCATGCAAATTAATGGGAAAAATTTTTGTCAAGTATTTTTTCTCAATGCATTTAGAATCATGACCTATGATCTATCATCAAGAATAAAACATGGTATGGGATTGTGACCTATCCTTCTTATAAAGAATGCCAAGTAATTATTCAAGAGAGATAATATTTCATAATTTTAGTGCATGTAAGTAAAATTGTTAAAATATAAAGAACCATAATAGCTCATTCAAGTAAAAATATAATAATAATCTAGTTACCAGAATAATCTACAATAGTGTTACCAACACAAGCATCCAAGAGAGATAAGTACATCAATCAATAAGAGGCCAAACCCAAGTGAATAGTCAAATGAGCCCAACTATATGATGGCCCTAACCACCATATGGATGGAGGATTTGATATTAGATTAATCAAATAGGTTGAGGAATTAACAAATATTCTAAGCCACTAACCTAACACACATAAAAACAATCAAGAAACACACAAAAAACACAAGTAGGAACAGCTCAATGATCACCTAAAATAATTCTAAACAACTCATAGGACTCAAAAATGGCTAAAAGTAACCTCTTGGCATTAAAAAAATATATAAAATCAAATTTGGTATAGATTCTAACCTACAAATTCCAAATGGTATATTTGGAACCATTCAGTGTTCTAATTTATCCAAAGTGGCTTTTTTTATCCATCAAGAAAAGGTGAATAATGAATCTAAATCAATTAGCATCCTCATACTTTGAACATAAGACTAAAATAAATAATTCCATATAATCACCAAGAGGCTGAAATTATTTATAATCCAAACAATAACATTAAAGACAAGTTTCCAACATTAAATCAAATAAGTGATGGATTTAAAAGAAAGTATGTAATTAAACCCCATATACCATAATATCAATGTAAATCTAGGTAAAAGTTTAAACAAACTTCGACAATGCAAATAAACTTGATTAACAAAAAAACCATAATTTTGTTTTAATTTTTCCCAAAAAATGCACAATTCATTTTTAGTTTTCATAAAATATTAAATGCAAACCTTATCTCATAACCAATTATACATATCTAAATAGAAACCCCACCTAAAGTACCCAAATCATTTTTTTTCATAATTTGGGTGATTGGATGGAAGTTTAGGTGGTTTTGGAAATGAATGCAATGGTTTGAGGGTTTTTGGGTTCATCATGTTACAAGGCATTATTTCCAAAACAAAGTAACACAACCCATTAATCTTTGAAGATAAATAATCAAGCCATGACCAAACAAACTCAACTAGTAATTTTTATAGGGGTTCTTATTTAGAATAGTTTAATAGAAAAGAAAATTGAGTTTTCCCTTCATAGGCTTTGAATCAAAAATATTGTGGTCATCATATAGGAATAAAAATTATACTAGTTGAATTTCTCATATCACACATTCTACCTAAAAATCTTGATCAATTCTATTAAAACTACAACCATTTCTCTATAAAAAACCCCTAAATTTTCATTCACCAAATGGAAATAAATGAATTTACAAAAAAACCCAAAATCAAATTTATCTAATTCATATAACTACAACCCCATTATTCAAAAAATAAAGGAAACCCCCAATTAAACTTTGTTTTGTTCAACTACAATTTAATTACATAGCAAGCAGGAATTTTAACCATGATAGAGAAAAATGGCTATATCTGATAGTTCATCCTTTCTTATTTCCCCTTATCTTTTATTTAAAAAATGAGCATCACACCCTCTCCTCCTTCACCAATTCTCCCTTATTTCCTCTTTTCACCATCAAATCTCTCCTTCTTTTCCCTCTGTTGACTCTTCTTTTTCCTTCCTCCTCTGAAAACCCTATATCCCAGACTACCAATAAATAGAAAAAAAATTAACATTCTATTTGACATCCAAATTATGGAACATATTTCTCCAAGAAAAACCAAGGTAGAGTGGTAGAAAACATTTTAAGACCATGGCACATAGTTGACGCTGACCAACTTTACCTCTGATTACATACCTACATGCATCTTTATTCTACTCTTTAATATTCTAAACTCTGAGTATTATGCATACAAACCACTTTAGTGTTCCAAGAATATATAACACTAATCCCCACTTGTATATATATATATATAAATTGTGGTGGATATCATCATAAATAGTGTGTTGTAGTTGGTGTCATTTACCCATGACCTCAAATTGGTATTTAAGCCATTATAGACTACCTTGAAGGCATGAAGATCTTGGGATTCATGAGGATGACATGTAAGAAGACAAATACATGGTAATGGGTTGGTGTCAAGGATAAAAAATATCATGATGACAAAATAATGACCATTAAAACATAAAAATAGGAGAACAATAATGAAGTCAAATAAGGAAAGATGGAAAAAGACTCAACTGACCAGTGGCTTAAGAATCCCTAGTTTTATCATTTTTACCTATCTAAGTCACACTCAACTAAATATTAACCTCATTTTTTTTTACTCTATTTTCAAATCAACCATTGATCCTAACTCATTATCTAAGTTCCTACATTCACAAAAATAAGACATTAGTGGAATCTACATGAGTCATAAAATATCAACTAAAATAAAATAATGATTTTAAAAATATTAAATATGTCAACCATAAACTAAGAATAATCATAAGTTGAAATAATGAAATAGATAATATTATTAGAAAATTAGGTCCACATCTACTAACCATGACAAATACATCGTGATCAGAATAATGTCTATGATAATGGTTTTAGTGTCAGTAATAACAAAAACATGCTAAAAATAAGTCTAGCACTACAATTAAAGTACATAAAATAGATAAGGTGATAACCATCATAATAATTCATTCAATTCAAATAATCACCTGGAGAAACCATATCAAGATTATCACAATGTCACATTCAGTAATATAAGGGTATTTGAAGTGGAGTTATGATAAAATAATTGATCATTGTTTAGTGTTGTAGGGCAAGTTCATCATGTTTGTACAAGTCCAAAATCTTAGAATAGTCTGAGTTTTATGATTATGTAAAATATAAAATAATATTCATCGCATAATTTGGATATAGTTTTAATGTTTTTTTGAATAGTATAGACACATACTAGGAAATTCATGTAGGTTATTGATAGCAAAGTAGGAATTTCAAACCCATGGAAATCATATAAATATGACATAAAGAAAAATAAGATCCATATGTGTATGCACAAGTTATTTAATGTGAAGGTAGGTCAAAACATACATTTACAAGTATATATTACCATATTTTAGTCCCTATAGGTCACTATTGCACCAATCTTATTTACCTAGACCCATTTGTCAAGTTCCCTGCAATCAAAATTCTTGAGTTTTTTAAAATGGGAATTAAGGCTACATATAGTTCTCATATTCAAATTTAAATTATTATTTCACCACCTGATTTATAATGGGTGGCCACCCATTCTTGGTCTCTATTTCATTTGATATAATGGTTTTAAAAAATCATCTCTTTCACATTCTTATTCATAGTAGCATATTTTTTGGGTTGCCTATATATCCAAACTACTCAAGTTTTCAAATTAATAATTAGAGCTACACGAAAATCTTATAGTATTTTAGGACAATTTTTAGGTTACATTGATATAAAATATGTGAATATTTTTACAATGGGGATCAAGGATATATGTATATATCTAGGACAGATTTTCATCTTCTTTCACTAACTATTTGAGAATGGGAACATGCTTATTCATTATCTATTTTCAACTTAAGATATTTAATATTCAAAACATATTATTTATCATTCATATTATTACATTACTAGGCCATTTTTTGGGTTTCTTTCATATAATAAATTCTTGGGTTTTCACATTGGGAATGGAGGCTACATTTAGTTAGTGTATTTGACTTTGCATTCTTAATTTTTTGATTATTTGTGAATGGATGGTTTCCCATTCTTGAATAATTTCCATTAAATATCATTAAAAAATAATAATATATCCTTTTCTCATTCATATTTTTATTCTCTCAAGACCCTTTTTTGGTTATCTGTACTTCTAATTTTTGAATTTAAATTATTCTTTCTCTAACTTTTTGAGATTTGTAAGTAACTACTTATAGTTTTAAATTTTATTTAAGATAATGATTTTTAAAAATGTATTATTTTTATTTCATGTAATTATTGTCTCATGCGCATTTATTTAGATTTTATTTTAAGGATTTTGATTATAATGAATGCATGTCTTCCTTGAATTACATGCATGCACAATAGGTAAAGGAAGACATGCCATATATTGATGACAAAAATTTATAATGAGAAAATATAAAAACATTCATAGACTATGTTATAGATTTTTTTTTTTTTTTAACATAGTGCTTATCCTTCACATTCTTATTTACCCAATCCCTGTTGTGAGGTTACCTACTTATCCCTAAAAATTGATTTTTTTTCACTAGGAATTAGGACTACATGCAGATGTAGGATTCAAATGTGTATTTTGTCTTATATTTAATATATATATTTTTAAAAAATTTCATACATTATTTTTTGTGTTCACATTTTCAAATTGGTATTTTTTTTATTTTTATGTCAAAATAACTTGTTGAAAATTAGTTAGTGAATAGTAACAACCAACCATTTTATGTTGATAAGGCTGAACTGGAAATATTAACTATTATGTATTGATGGAGCATGTGCTAGATGTGATTTGATATAAAAAATAACCAATAGATCAGTCTAATAATCCATTTACATAAGGTTAAACATTTTCATAGTTGTTGATAAGGTCAAGAATTATCTAAGAACTAAACATTATCATCGTTTATATGGTTAAACATCATCATAAATGTTGTCCAAGTTAAGCATTTTACTCTTTATTTATTATTATTTTGAGAATGGTTTAATAAAAAATATGTTTCCTCCTTTATAAGATGATTTTATCTATCCCATTTTTTGGGTTTCTTACATATCTAAAATGTTTGATCTTTCACATAGGGAATCAAGGCCAACATGTAATTATTAGATTCAATTTTTTCCCCTTTTAATGTGTTTTATTGCATTTTTTATTTAAGCATGAGAATTATGTACCTATCAAAAAAATAATGGTTATTATAATATTTCTTAACAAAAAAAATTACAACATACTAACATAGAAAAATTTAAAAAATTACTAATTTATTATAATTTTTTTAATTCTAGGTAAAACCTTTATAATCAATATTGTTGGTATGAGATGGAAGACATACACATCATAAAATAAAAAATACAAATTCAATACTACAATAACACAAAAAATGATAATTTTTAACCTTTCTAAAAATATGATAATGCTTAATTTTTTCAAACATTATTTGTAATTATACATTCATTTTTATTATCATTTTTCCATCACCCACTTTGCATGCTAATGTTATTTTTCATTGTCACATTTGCATTTTTACCCTTATGTTTATTTTAAGACTTAGGACTTGAAATTTAACCCATGTCATTTTGGAAGTGGTTTTATCACTTCAAAAGAAACCATGTTTTTTTTTGTAATATACCTATTTAATAAACAAGAAAACACAAATGCATTGATGGAAATGTAAATATAGATATTAAAATAGAGATGGTGGTGAAAAGATCAAACTAGAGGATATTTTTAATAATGATATTTTAACTTATTATTATTCTTTCACAAAATTTTGGAGAATGGGTGCTGGACCATTTCTAGTCTAAGCTAGGTTAAGGTATCAATGTTATATTAGAGATCAATAACTAGACATTAAGAAAAAACATAAGAATGGTAAACCTAGATAAAATATTCTCTTAAACTAATATTCTTCATAATTACTATGAGATTATTTAATACCATGAATATAGGGTTTCTAATATTTCATTATCAAAGTCCGAAGGAGGATGATGATTTTATTGCTAGGACTATTGATTTTAAGAAGAAAGATGTTCTTATGGAAGAGAATAAAATGGGTAAAAGGAATATGGGATACGATAAAGTTATTTTGGCTACCAATTTCTAGGATAAAATTAATTCTCTATTAGAGGATGTAGTTTTACATTAAAGTCTATTGGTCTTTATTTTTAAGGACAATAATAACAAAATTAAATATGTTGGTTCTCTTCGTTCTTAGAAATAGAAAGTTTTTGATGAAGGGGAGGGTATATTTCATGAACTGAAAGCTAGGGTGGAAACGTTGGAGTGAAAATAAGGATTTAAAGGTTCATATTTATAGATTGTTATAGATGAGCAAGATGACCGTTAAAAATTATATCTCTAACATTAATGTGCTTAGATAATTTATCAAACCTAACAAAGAATAGTAGATTGAGGTCCATTTGAGTAAGAGAAACAAAGGTTCTAATAAAGGTGGGGATACATAAATTAATAATAAGACAATGGAGGATATGGAAATTGTCCTCAGTAACCTAGTTAAGGAATGGAATCATGTCATTAATGACATAAATATGTAAACTTGTATATATTGTCCTATTTTTTGGATTATGCCCTTTCTATTTCATTGTTTTTAGTACACAACATTTTTTTTGCATTAATGTTAACTGGTGTGTTTTATTTCTCGCTTTGACCTAGGGCATAGCTTTTGTAATGGAGTAGGATTGAGTCAAAACATATACCTTTACCTTTATAAAAAAGTGAATTATCAAAGTATTTTATTAACATCTACTACTAATTTAATCAGATAGAACCATGTATTTTTGTAAGGAAACACCTAATAACTAGGTATAAATATTATTTAATCTTAAATAATAGCTTATCTTATATTTTAAACCATTTATATTAATTTTTATCATTATTAATTGTTTGGAAAGGGTCTCATTGAATCAAACACTAATTTAACCATATATATGAATTCTTCTCATTATTAATGGTTGGGAAATGTCTCATTGAATCAAACACCAATTCAAAATAATTGAAATTTTTTTATGTTAACAAATAAATATAAAAATCACCAAAGGATTCCACCTTAACACTATTACAAACATTTTACCATGATTCAATATTTAAAGTTTCAACAATGATTTCAAATGTTCAAACCTTAAATTACTCTTCTTTTTAATATCATTCTCTGCCTTTTTATTCTTTCTTCAATATTATTTTGAGAATGGTGTAATGAAAAATATGTTTCCTCCTTCATAACATGATTTTCTCTATCCCATTTGTTGGGTTTACTACATATCCAAAATGCTTGATTTTTCATATTGGAAATCAAGGCCTACATGTAATTATTAGATTCAATTTTTTTTTCTCTTTTAGTGTCTTTTGTTACATTTTTTATTTCATCATGAGAATTATGTACCCAGAAAAAAAGTAATGGTTACTATAATATTTCTTAACAAAAACAAATTACAACATACCAACATAGAAAAACAAAAATTTACTAATTTATTATATATTTTTTAATTCTAGATAAAACACCTATAATCACCATTATTGGTATGGAATGTAATACTTACACATCTTAAGATATAAAATAAAAATTAGATATAGAACAAATGATAACTTTTAACCTTTTAAAAAACTATGATAATGCTTGATTTTTTCAAACATTATCCATAATTAGACGTTTATTTTTATTATCATTGTGCCATCACCCACTCGACATTCTAATGTTATTTTTCATTGTCACATTTGCCTTTTATCCTTATTTTTATTTTAGGAATTATCACTTAAAAATTAACCCAAATAATTTTGTAAGTGGTTTTAAAAATTCAAAATAAACCATGTTTTTTTTTGGAATATAGCTATTTAATAAATAGGAAAACACAAATGCAATGATGGAAATGTAAATTAGATATTAAAATAGAGATGGTGATGAAAACATCACAATGGAGGATTTTTTTAATAATGATATTTCAAATTAATATTATTATTTAAAAAAAAATTGGAGAATAGTTTTTGGACCATTCCTAGTCTAAGGTAGGTTAAGATAGCAAAGTTATATTAGAGATCAATAACTAGCCATTAAGAAATAACATACAAATGGTAAGCCTAGCTAAAAGAATCTCTTTAACTAATATTCTTTGTAATTCCCATGAAAATATTTAATACCAAAAGTATAAGGATTCTATTATTTCATTGTCAAAGTCCCAATAAGGATTATGAGTTTATTACTTGGTGTACCCAACATCCCCCTCTTTCTCTAGAAAAAGAGGGGACCCACTTTTAAATTTTTTCCATGTTTGATTGACCCTGTCTTCTATATGTTCACGTTAAATGGATTGATTTATTAGTACATTTAAGAAGGTAGTTTTATATCATGGTATTATTCTTATATGGAATACATTTTTAATGCCTTTTCATGAGTTTATGAGCTATGCAGTTTTTTTTAAACTTAGTCTATTTGGTGGAAAATTCATTCAAAGACTTATCCATCAAGGAAAATATTACAACCATATTATTTTGGATCTTTTATTTCAAAAATTAATTAAAATAGGTTTAGCTATCAATTAATATTTTTTTAGGTATTATTTTTTCAAATTTCTTTAGCACTTTTGTTCCAACACTATGGTTTATTCAAGATCATCATTATGTGGAAGTTTTCTATCTAGATTTATGTTTCAGACATTTTATTTGAGACAAATTCCTCAAAAACTCATTTTATCCAAAAAGGCTTATTCTTGTGGCCTTTTACTATGGAAATTTTGTCTGATGAGACTTATTTTTAAGGCCTTATTATTTTAGAGCTTTTACCATAGACATTTTATTTGCCACAATTTCTCCACCAAAAACAACTTCTTTTCATTAAGCTTATGATGTAGACTTTTTGTGGTGGCCTTTCTTTAATGCACATTTTGTCCAGTCAAATTTTTTAAGTGGTCTTTATCCCTAATAAATTTTACCCTAGACTTATTATTTTGGAATTTTGTCAAAGACATTTCACTATAAACTTAGTATTTTAGATTTTTTGCCATGAACATTTTGTCTGATGAAATTTTATGTTGCAGCCTTTTTTTCATGGACATTTTGTCTACGGATCTTCAAAAATAGATATAATACATATGATGAGGGGATTTTTCCATAGACATTTTGTCCACTGGGGATTAAGTCTTTAGGATTTTTATTGTAGACCTTTTATTAAGGCTGACACCCAACACTAAACCTGAATATGTGATGCAAAAGGACTTAGTTAGATAAAAGGTTAAAATATGTCTTAATAGTACGTTATAACCCTACGAACTTGAAATAATTAATTTGAACTATGTAGAATAACCCAAAATAGGTGAATGTTAAATTTGACAAAGAGCCTAAGCTATTATTTATGAGGAGGCTATAAGTAAAATAACAATTAGTAAAAACATGAATTGATAATAAAACATGCATAACATAGAAGTGTAGGTTATACAATTTATAGAACAACCCAACACCATGCACATTCTAGATGACTAAGGTAGAACATGTGAATCTCCTTGGTTAAGTTAATAGGATCCAAAAATTGCCTCTACAAAATTTAGACATCATTTGATAGTAGCATGACTCCAAAAATAAGTGTTACAAAGAGAATAAATCAAATGATTAAGTAATCTCAAGTTATTACTTATAGTCCCATGATGACATCTAAAATCTCTATTTTACCACCTCAGCCACTAAAATGACCAAAGTGTATGTAACTATTCAGACAACATGGACTTGAAAGGCTAAATTTACTGCATGGACAATTTTATAATGGTACATAAATATATATATATATATATATATATATATATATATATATATATATATATATATATATATATTTGTATTTTCTTGTAGTTTGAGATATAATTATAAAAATTTCCTTGTTCTTTATCCACATACTCATATTACATGATTTTGTAAAGGCCAACTTAGACTAATTGTCAACTACAAATGAACTCTTATATGGCTTTGAATGTAGTTAGAACTTAAGTTATAACTATCACATGTAATGAATTTTGAAGATAAGGTTACCCCTTCCCCGAGTTAATTTAAATAATTGTAATCCATAGGATTGAAGGGGGATAATTTTGACTATACTGAGGGAAGCAATTTTGATTGTCTACTCATGTGTTTCCATATTTTCTTTCCACTGTCTATGTAATTTAGTTTTATTTATGTTTTTGTATGTTTCAATAATCCTTAGTGTGAAAAAGTTGTGAATGGGTTCTTGATTGTATTGATTAATATATCAGTCTTAGATGAGCAACAAATATTGAATGATTTGTAAAACACATTGGTTAAGATAGTTAGCCTGATTTATTCATAATTTTGAGTGTGTATGAGTGATTTATTTGATATATTTTGTGTGTGTGTGTGTGTAATAACTACCTCAATACCTCACCAAACTTGAGACATAATATCTTGAGTAAGAGTGTACAATAACTATCTTAAAAGGATGAATCTTTGACTGATACCTGTGAGTTTTCTATCTCAATATTCTATTGGACTTATAGTCATGTTTGGTTGTGTGTGTGAAAAATATGCTAGAAATAAGCATAGGTTCTGAAAGCAACTTATCCACTTAGGAACCAACCAAAGAAGTGAATTATGAATACCACAAATATTTTTTTCTTCCTTACCCTTCCCTCCTTTATGATTTTTTTTAGACCTATCCACCTTAGATTAAAAAATATCCATTTATCCAACTCATATATATTCTAACATCCTTTTAGAGAGACCACACCTATATAAAAAACCTTATAAACAACTTGCATCCTTTACCCTCTATTCAATCAATAGGTTGTAAAGACCACATACTTGTAACTCGTGCCCTAGAGTGGAGCTCACCTCTATAGAAATCCTAAAATGTTAGAGGTTACCTTGTTATCTATGGTGTGTATAAAAACCACATTAATAAAATTAAATAAAACTATAAGGAGGACCTATATGGCTTGAAACTTTGGCAAAAGAGGTTAGTTTCTACATAGAGTTGTACTGGAGTTATCTAGGAAAGTGACCAATTATAATTCTTAGGCTAGCATTCTAGTCTCACTGTTATCACATCATAAGAGGCCTAGAATTATATCAATTATTAGTAATAGACCTAGGACCCATTATCTAATAAAGAACCATTTACTTGTTATTCCTTCAATGGATCAACCACCCTAATTAGTTGGATCTTCTATTTTCATCCCAAGAGATGTACATGATTTGCCTAAGAATCCTAAAAATTAGTTGTTATCCTTTTCTCCTTCAAGAGTTAGGACTATAGAAGAGCATATTAAATCCTTTGAGGATTATTTGAGGTTGTTGAATGATATTAATGAGGTTTTTTCATGTAAGATTTTCCTTTTTACATTAATGGATGTTGTTTATGATTGGTATCTAAATCTAACCAAAAATTTCATTACCTTATGGGATACATGTTAATCATATTTTCTTTCATAATTTTGATAGGTCACCAACCTTGATTTGGTATGCCATCACTTCATGAACAAGAAGAGAGATCATAATGAACCTATCCATAGTTTCAATGCCACATTTTAGAAGATGTATAACTAGTTAACCCTGAGGTATAAAAATAAGAAGGATTAGCACTAGAAATGTACAAGAACACACTAGATATAATTATTGTGGTGTTCCTAAGAAGAGTATTTTATGCTAACAAATTAGCATGGGAATATAAGGAAACCATCAACATAAAAAAGAATCTCAATCCTTAAGTGCTTGGATTACATCAATTTAATGATGGGTTCTCAATGTTGAATATGGTTCTACATGCAAATCAAAACATTCTTACATTTAATCAAAACCAACTCTATGCACTACCCCCATTGACACAAACAACACATCCGATTGACACAATATTCCCATCTAATGGTTCAATCTTTGAAATTCCTTAAACTATAGCTAGACAAATGGTGATCCCATCCTTGGTGACGATGTGCCCCAAAAGCTTTCCTTTAGTCACTCCAAATATGTTCTCTCTTTGAGTTTAGTGAAATACTAAACTTTCTACATCTACTGAATATGGACTAGAGGTGGCTTAGGTGGTCATTCATATTCTTTGAAAACATAGTAAGATCATCCATGTAGATTATTATGAATTTTCCACTTAATCCTTTGAAATCATGATCCATGGCATTCTGAATGATGAAACCCTATACAAGCAAGCCCTCAAATACTCACCCTATCTACTAGTGTATGGATGCAGACTATTATTTCCAATCACACTAAAGCTAGAAACTTATAATTTCATGCAAGATAACATGGATATAAGTGATAAGATAGATTATTGACTATTGTACATAATTGAGATTGAATATTGAAGGAATAAATCCTTGCATACATTAAATAAGCACCAAGACATAGTCAAGTGATGGTTTGATAAAAGAGCAAAGGTAAAGCCATTTAGGATTTGAAACCTAATGTTTCTATAGGATAAATCCCATGAAAGTAAAGGATAACATGATAAATTTGGCCCACTATGGACAGTTTATGCACATAATATTTAATAACTTTTATTGATTACTAATACTTTGTATCTTTTATGAACCCATCAAGTCTCAATCTCTCTGAGTGCATGCCTTAAAGGGTTCACAGGGAAAGGGGTGGGAAGACCATTACTGGTTCGTAATATTTTTGTCATTTTTTTCACTTGCCATCTATTATCACTCTAGAGAGCACCCTACTTGAAGCTTTTCAAAAAACACCTTCTCTTCAACTGATACAATTGGAACTTTTCAGAGTGTGGGTGACTTTGTATTGAGAAGAACCTCTAGAGAGGGTTGGTTCCCTTAAGATTTATCTTTAAAAACTAAACTATTTTGATTTTTTGGGATGAAAAGGGAGAAAGAAACTAAAATGGGAAATCCTATCGAAATGGGATGATGCACCTAAATGATTGATATTATTTGAAAGATTTATAAAAATGTGTAAGACATGCATATGAATCTGAAAAAAACTCTAAATTCAATCTTGAACATTAGTGTTTTAAAAGAAGGCTTGAAAGAAGTTTGCAAAGCAAATTCAAATTCTAGATCTTGAAATGACCTGTGGAGGATGAGATTTTCATAGTAGGTGTAGAAAGGACCTACAAAAAGGAAAGTAGATTCCACTTGTATGTTGGTACACAATCAAATTACACTCTATTTTGAACTGAAAAACATATGCAAAAAAGGTCTTCTTTATTTGATAAATGGTGTTAATTACAATTTTTTATTTGCTTTAGGAATTATACAATAATGGCTTCAAACACTAATATATAAGTACTAAAAGCTAATAATAGCCTAAGTGGAGTTTATTTACATAAGGAATAATCTTATTTAATTAAATAAAAACTAAAACCTTTTACAATTATTTAGAAAACTCCTAAAAATAGCTTTCCTTCAGAGAGAATATATGCACTCTAACAATTTGGCATGAAAAATAGGTGGTGGGACCCATATTGATAACAACTCAAGTATATTTTGAGTTCAAAAATAAATACAATAGTTTTCAAAAATCTTTTAATATTCTTATTTTATAAGAAATCCATTTTGGCATTGAAACAAGAAATGGTGGCGCCCATTGACTTGGTCAACTCTCCTTGCATGTAATCAATGCTGTTATTTGGTTTTTATCTCTACTTGACCTGATCTTGAATTATTTTAATATCACTCTTTAAATGATAACAAAGGAATATTGCATGATGTTGGTCAACTAGTCAACTGAAGCTTTGATTAAAAGTTCAAGGCTAGTTAACTCCACTTGGCTCCTCCTTACATAAAATAACATTTAAAATTTAAAAAATATTTTAATTTCCATAATAATATTAGATATATTACGTGGTAACTCTAAAATTAATTCATTTGTTAGATTTTCAATGTCATTCTTTACTTGCTTGATTGACCAATTAGACCTAGTGGCCTATCTTCTTGGATTTTCACTCCATTAAACCTACAACAAGATGCCATGAAACCTAAAAAAACAATTAAATTGACCTTTAAATAACTTTATCATCACAATATATGTGATTTTGATGAGAAAACACTCACCATTTAGTCAACAGGGTTGACTAAGCCTATTTTGCTCCATTTTCCTGTAGACTAGCCATTTTGATCAAGCTAGTTGGGACACTTTTAGGATGATTTCTGACCAAATAAAGATTTGAGGATGAATAACACATCTTAAGCTTTGATATCCATTTATTATATTTTATTTAACTATCTTGTACTTTATTTTACATGCTTTTTCCCATTAAAAACATGATTTGTTCCCTCATCCATATAATTATACACATAAAATTGATATTTATGGAATTATCTCTAATTTTAATTGAAATTTGAAAATTTATAAATTTGATCCAATATGACTTTATATAAACCAAATAAGCCTTTTTCAAAACTAATTTTTGGATGGTTTAGGAGGGCTTTGAAGCTGAATCTTCAAAATGATTGTTCATGAAGTACAAACCTCCAAATCTAAAACTCTTGACATTGATGTGTAAAATAATGACCCCCCCTAATATCCTTGAAATTATTAGGTTCCTATGAAAATATATGAGAATTTATCACGTGGAGAAATCTATCTATGGGTTTTTTGACTGCATTCTGAGCTACCTACGCTCTTCATAATTTTTCATATATAAAATTCCATAAAAATATCTCAATTTTTCATTAATTATAATTAAATATGGGTCCTAACAACACACTAATATTATTCATCCATACTCCATACTTGGTGAAAGATATGAGCATCTAAATAGGAGGCTTGGAAGGGTGTCTAAAACTATAAAAAAGGAAAAATTCACAAAAATAAAAATAACTATTCACATACTTCTCAATGCCTAAAAAAAATCATGGGGTTTTTACCATGCTATAAAATACTCTAAAAGCATGTTTTTATTGAAAAGTAAAAAAAAACCCTTTTTGGCCTATATGCTTGTTTGCTTGCAAAACCCTATATAAGCATGGTTTGATTAAAATTTGGAGTTTTAAAAATATTTAAATATATTATTATGGTGTAAAAAACATCATCCCATGCTTTTAAAAGTTTTACCTAGAATTAGAAGCTTCTATAGCACTCTAGAATGATGTCTACTCCAATGGTGATCTTCAACGAACATGTTGAGGATTGTTACAAAATAGAAAGTATCTCCACTCATCAAATGGATGTGATTTTTTTTCAAAATATTCCTCAATTAATTATTAATCTATGATTAAAATTTTAGGTCTTGAAATGACTTGAAGCTCTCAAAATCCTTAGTTTCCTTTAAAATTGATCCCCTGTGCATGGACTGTTTGCATATTTAAGATTAACAATGTTCATTTGAAATGAAAATGACCCATTTACAATCAATTTTATAAATTTTTTAACTAGAATTAGTGATTTTAGGCAACAATTTATTAGTTTTACCATTTAAAAATGGCTATTGGTGAGATTTAGGAAAGTTTCGAATGATAGGAGTATTAATTTGACCTTGACAGGTCAAATTACTAACAATTTTTGTGACTTTTAGGGGTTGACCAACCTAATGGTCAAATAACCTGAAAAATTTAGCTATTAAAAAATTTGATATACATTAAATATTGGAAGATATTTTATAGGCAAAAACACAAACAAGATGACTGGCAAACAACAAAAAACATGTGCACATGTCCACTTAGAGGAAAGGACAACAACATGTAAAGGAAAAAAAAACTGGTGAAAGCATGTGTAGATATGTACTTAAAGAAAATATAAAAAGGTAGTCTATTATGTATAAAGTAACCTCCATCTTGCTGGTCCTCTTGGATCAAATAGAAAGCTATTTGATGTACTATGGAACTTTGAAACGTATTTGATTCCTTTTGATACATCTCTTTTACAAATGACAAGACTTATATGTTCATATGTTTTGGATGATGTAGCTAGGACTCCAAATTCCATTCTTAGGTGTATGGATTGAATATTTGGATATAAGATCCAATCATCCTCCTCTTATATTTTTTTGCTACATCAAGAATGATATCTCTGCCTCATTCATAGGTTGATCATGATTTGATACATTCTCATTCAATAATTGTATTGGTAATTTAGCTAGTATACCTGGATTGATGTCTTCATTTGACTCCATTTTAAGTGGTATTTTTTCAAAGTCTTTAGATCCTTGATAAACATCCAAACATGGTTTTAATATGACTTTAATTTATTCCTGATGAACAACTATAACAATACTCTTTACAAGACATTCATCAATCTCTACATGGGGTGGAGATAGATAATCAAACTTTAAATAAAAACTCTCCAAATCATCCTAAAAGGCCTCTTCATCATGATCAACTGAAAGGACATGAAATTCATTAGTATTCTTACCATTTAAAGTATGTTAATCACATATTTCTACCTTTTGGATGAAGTCAAATAAAATTTCTTGATCTACTACACTTGTCTCATCTTCGTCAGGAAAATTATCCATCTTAGCAATCGCTCTATGTGACTTGTCTTCATGGATGTCTTCTAAAGAACTATTTATTTGTACCTTATCTATATCAGCTACTGCAAGCTCTTGAGAAACCTATAGTAACTCCTCTTCTTTGGCATCATGCAATACTTAATCATGTTTGTCCCTACTAAGTGGCATCTCAACTATGATTTCTTCTTCTTGATCACTCAAGTCACCTTCCTTTTCTATCTCTTTGGTTGTATCTTCTTCACTTACCTCACAAAAAAGAGGTTCTTACTCTAAAGTGGCATGGTAGATCCTTGAAAGTGCTTAATAGGATGAGAAATATCTACAAAAGTTACCATAGATACTTGATTCTGCTCATGAGGTTGTTCTTATTGGATCACCTTCACCTCATCTCTTTGCTGCACTTTTTCTTAAATGGCTTTCAATGAAGGAAAGGATTTAGGATTATGAGAAAGAAGGGATGAAGGTTGAATGATCTCTTACTTGAATTCAACATCCTAAATGATTTTTGATTGTTCTTATTTCTTGTTTGACTCCATGATTTGGTTCCAAGATGAGAAAGATAAAGGCTATTTTTGAACCTTTTGATTCTGGTTTTAATTCTCTTTCCTTGTCTTCAGCTCTAACTCTCAGATCTACTTATCAATATTATTTTGGAATATCCTCTCTTTAAAGTGGTCATTGGTTTCAATAGTAGGTTGTCCCATATTAACCTCTTTCTTTCTTTGACAGTTCTCTTAGATAGATATCTAAGAAGGGGAGGTCTGAGAAACATATGAATAAGTTGGCAAACTAAAAGGGGCTCTCAGAATGGTCTTTTGAGGAGGAATGGATGGCAATAAGAAGGCTATGCTTGAACATGTTGTTCTTTAAGGCCTTTTAGTTTATCCTCAATGCTTTGAATATAACCACTTATATCCATCATTTCACTAGTGAGATTACCCTAATTTTCCTTCACAATAGGTACCCATTGCTCTTTTATTTACTTCAATGACCCTCTCACATAATGGATCTACTAAGTAGGGGTATTTTGGCCAATTTATCTCTATGAATACAACTCTAGTGCATGTTTTTGAAGGCTCCCTATAGTTTGTTTAAGTGCTGGTATGGATTGGATAGATTTAAAATGGACATCACACATTTGGTAAGGGGTAATATTAAGATGGATTGACTATTCATATGGAGGATCTAGGTAGTAATTTTGCATATATGCCTGATATAGATCCTCAAACTCTTGGTGAGGATCATAGTGTTGCTGGTCATACTAATTTTAGTGAGGATCATATGGATCCATACTAAAATAAGCCATTGGAGACCATTAGTAAACCAAATGCTTAAAGTATTCAATATTGAAATGCTACCTGATGTTCATAAATAAATTTGAGTGTCTAAAAGTTCCATTGATATTTTGAATGATATCCCACCAGTTGTGTTAGGAACTATTATCACTCTAGAGAGCACCTTGCTTGAATATATGCAAAACACACCTTATTTCCAATTGATACAATTGGAACTTCTTGGAGTGTGTGTGACTCTGTATTGAGAAGAAATTTTAGAGAGGGTTGGTTCCATTAAGATTTATCTTTAAAAACTAAACTATTTTGATTTTTTGGGATGAAAAGGGAGAAAGAAACTGAAATGGAAAATCCTATCTAAATGAGGTGATTCACCTAAATGATTGATATTCCATGAAAGATTTTTGAAATTAAGTAACACACACACGAATTTAAAAGAAAACTCTACATTCAATCCTGAACATAAGTGTTTCAAAAGAACGCCTAAAAGATGTTTACAAAGCAAATTCAAATCCTAGCTCTTCATATAACCTGTAGTGTATGATATTTTCATAGTAGGTGTGGAAAATACCTATAAAAATGGAAAGTATATGCCACTTGTATATCATTACATATTTAAATAACAGTCTATTCTGATCTAAAAAACATATGCAAAAAAAATCTTCTTTATTTAATAAATGATGTCAATTACAATTTTTTCTCTACTTCAGGAATTATATAATAATGGTTTGAAAAGCCAATATATAAGTCTTATAATATAATAATATCCTAAGTGGAGTTTATTTACATAAGGAATAATATTTTTCAATTAAATAAAGACAAAACTTTTACAATTATTTAATCAACTCCCTTTTATAATATTTGGAAAACTCCTTAAAATAACATTCCTTCACAAAGAATGTATGCACTCTCAAACTTTGGCATGGAAAATAGGTGGTGGGATGCATCTTGGTATTAAATAAAGTTTATTTTGAGTTCAAAAATAAATAAAATAGTCTTCAAAAATATTTTAATTTTCTTTCTTTGCAAGAAATCCATTTTGGCATTGAAAGAAGAAATGGTGGGGCCCATTGACTTGGTCAACTCTCCTTGCATGTAATCAATGTAATTATTTGGTGTTTATCTCTAATTTAACTTATCATTAAGTATTTTAATATCATTCTTTAAATGATAATAAAGGAATGTTTCATGATGTTGGTCAACTAGTCAACTAAAGCTCTGATTGGAAGTTCAAGGCTAGTTAACTCCACTTGGCTCCTCCTTGCATAAAATAACGTTTAAATATATATATATATATATATATATATATAATAATATCAGATATGGTACATTGTATTTCCAAAATTAATCCATTTGATATATTTTTAATGCCGATATTTACTTACTTGATTGACCAATTAGGCATATTAGGCCAATTAGGCTTTATAGCCTATTTTATTACATTTGGACTCCATTAAACCTAAAAAAATATACCATGAAACCTAAAAAATAATTAAATAGACCTATAAAAACATTTCTCATCACAAGATTTGTGATTTTAATGAGAAAACACTCACCATTCAGTTAATAGGGTTGACTAAGCCTATTTTTCACTATTTTCTTGTAGACTAGCCATTTTGATCAATCTAGTTGGGACACTTAAAGGATGATTTATTAATAAATAAATATTTAATAATTATTAATATGTCTTAGGTTTTGAGATCCATTAATTATATTTTATTGAACTATCTTGTACTTCATTGTATGTGCATTTTCCCATAAAAAATATGATTTCTTCCCTCATATATATAATTCCATTCATAAAATTGAAATTTATAGAATCATGTATGAGTGTAATTTAAATTTTAAAATGTTTCATTTTATCCAATATGATTCTATGGCAATAAAATAAACTTTTTCCAAAATTGGTTTTTTGAGGGTTTAGGAGGGCTTTGAAGATGAATATTCAAAATGATGGTTCATGAAGTACAAACTTCCATATCTCAAAATATTAACATTTATGTGTATAATACTGACCCCACTAACATCCTTGAAAATATTATGTTCCCATTCAGAAGATATGAAAATTTATCATGTTAAAAAATCTGCCTATGCAGTTTTGACTACATTCTGAGCTACCTATGCTATTAATGATTGTTCATAAAGTATATTAAGCATGAAATATATTGAGGGGGGGGGGGGTTAAATTAGTATATTATATAAATTTTTAATTAAGCAAATTATTGTGTGGTTTTGACTACATTCTGAGCTACCTATGCTCTTAATGATTGTTCATAAAGTATATTAAGCATGAAATATACTGAGAGTGGGGGTGAATTATTATATTATATAACTTTTTACAAAATCAAATTCCTTTTCTTTAACCAGTTAACCACACATTGAATATATGCAATAAAACTAAAACAATAATATGTACCACATGAGAGAGAGAGAGAGAGAGAGAGAGAGAGAGAGAGAGAGAGAGAGAGAGAGAGAGAGAGAGAGAGAGAGAGAGAGAGAGAGAGAGAGAGAGAGAGAGAGAGAGAGAGAGAGAGAGAGAGAGAGAGAGAGAGAGAGACTATTATTTTTATGTGGAAACCCAAAGTGGGAAAAACCATTGAGAAAAATCTCATGTATATGAATGAGCACTAACTAAAATTACAAAGTTCACAAACACTAACTTGCAAGAACACTAAACCCTTTTTCATGCACCAACACAACAACTATTTGTGAGCACCAACCCATAGGAGAAATAACCCCTTGTAAATATTTGTGAGCACCAACCCACAGGAGCACAAACCCCTTTTGTGTAAAAACCACATCTATCTCTCAATGTTTCTTACTCAAAAAATGATAGAACTCTATAATATCTCCTACTTTTCTCTCTTCGAAAACAAATACAAACCATGCACTCTCTTGCATATTACAAATTCCTTCTTAATCCTTTATTTACAGATTTCCAAATGACCTCTACCATTCACCCTTTGAGACCCTTCAATCCTCATGGAAAATGGTTCCAAAATTGCATGACCCTTTGTATCCTTGCATTTGAAAAGTCATATGATGACCCTTCATAAACAAATGCATCCTTTCCTCTTTTGTCTTTATCTTGGTGACTTTCATATTCCTTAAAGTGTCCCTTCATGGAAAACATTTCCATACCCTCTTTTGTCTTCACATGGTGACTCTTGGAATTCCTCAAGATGAATCTTCATGAGAAAATGCATCCCATTCCTATTTTTTATTTATCCCATGACTCTTTGACTTCTCCATGGGCCCTCTTTTGACTTATATGCAACCAAAAATATATTCATTAATATTAAATAAATATTAACACACATTAGCCAAGATATGGATATTAAAAACATCATTAAATACAATGGGGCCTTTATCACCAATGCTAGACCTTTGGCATCAATGATAATATTTACAACAATCTCCCCCTTTATCATTGATGGAAACCTCAAACTGAAACTACCACATCCTAAAATGCACATACTATTATCTAAAAAACATATAGTAGCTCCCCCTTACTATAACAACCTATACCTATACCCTATACCTATATTTTACCTATTTCTACACCTATATCTATACATGTACCTATTTATATTCTTCTCCCCTTTTGATATCAATGGCAAAGGGCCTAACCTGGAGCTAACACTTAGCTCCCCCTTAATTGATGTTGATCCTGAATGGTAGGAAGTAAAATAAATTACTCCCAACTTCTCCCATAAATACTCAAATGTGTCTTTTGGTAGTTCCTTTGTGAAAATATCTACAATCTTCTCTATAGTACTGATATATTCCATCTTAACCTGTTGATCTGCAACTTGCTCTCTTAAGAAGTGATATCTGATAAGAATATGTTTTGTTCTTGAATGCATCACTAGATTCTTCAAAATATTAATAAAACTTTTTTTGTCACAAAAAATATAAATAGGTTCATCATATCTTACCTTGATATCTTCCAAATTTTTCTTCATCCAAAGCACTTGAGTATAACATAATACCACTACAATATATTTTGATTCCGCTATAATATGTGATACTAAATTTTACTTTTTGCTTATCCATGATACTAAGCTATCATCGAGAAAGAAAACTCCTCCACTTATATTATTTTTTTTTATCTAAGAAACCTACCAAATCTAAGTCACTATAAGGAACCAAAGTGAAATCTCTTCTTTTGGGATACCTCAATCCATAATCTAATGTCTCCTTGATATATCTGGATATTCTCTTTACCAATTAAACATGACATTCTTTTGGAGTTGATTGATATCTTTAAATAATACCTACTATATGCATGATGTTTGGCCTTGATGTTTTCAAATATAAAAGACTACCAATCATAGATCTATACAAATATTGATCTACAAGAGATGAATCTTCATCCTTACTCACCTTATTTCCTGTACACATTGGTGTGCCAACTAGTGCACAATCCTCAAAAACTAAATTTATTCATTTATGTCTCTGATGATATCAATTTCATCATGATTTCTATAGACATATTTTAATGTGGTTTTGGTGTCCTTTTTTCCTTCTCATCTTCATTTGATTCTTCAAAATATTCCTCTTCAATGGTTTCAAGAATGTCTATTAGATCACTGATTCTTTGTGTTCCATCTTGTTCTATCCTGACTCTTACAATTTCAACTATTTGCTTGGTTATTTTTCTATAAGATTTATAATATTTAATTTTTCAAGAATAAACAAAAAATATACCTTCATCTGCTCTAGATTTAAACTTACCTAGTTTTTCATTAGTTCTCTTTATGAAACATCTACTGTCAAAAATTCTAAAATAATCAACTGTTACTAGTTTTTCTTTCCATAGATCATAAGAAATATTGTCATTTTTGACTCTCAATAATTCAATATTCTAAATATGAACTTATATAGCAACTACCTCTCTCCAATATTTATCTGATACCTTGGATTCATTTAACATTATCCTCACCATCTCCTAAACTATTCTATATCTCCATTTAATTACTCCATTTTACTATGGAGTTTTAGCTACTAAATAATGTTTCCTTATTCCATGGTCTTCATAAAAACTCAATAAAATAATCTAACATGAATTATCCTCCTCGATCTAATCTTAGGCACTTAATTTTCAAATTGGTTTCATTCTCAACTAATGCTTTGAATGCTTTGAAATGTCTGAAAGCTTCTAATTTTATCTTTAAAAACATTACCCAAGTCATACATGAAAAATCATCAATAAGAAACATGAAATATTTCTCACCTTTAGTACTTTGAGTTCTCATAGGTCAACACTAATAAGTGTGAACAAGCTCTAACATCTAAGTGGTTGAGTACTCTTTTGTTTTGAACTACCTTATGGCCTACTTCTCATGCTAACAAGATTCACAAAGCATGTCAAATGGCTTTGTAATCTTTGGAAGATTTTTGACTACTTTATTCTTACTGATGTTGATAAGATTGTTAAAATTTATGTGTCCCATTCTCATATTCCATAGCTAACTTTCTTCATTCTGACTCAAACAATATCTTTGACCTTTGATGTCTGATAACATATACAAATTATTGTCTATTATCTAAGTATCTACAACCAACACATCTAAATATTTCCTCCTAATTGTATAACCTTATTTATAAAACTTTAGTTTGTTACCTTGATCACACATTTGACTTACACTCAAAATATTATGCTTAAGACCTTCTACATACAAAACATTTTTAGTTTTAGTTCTACCATTATCCAAATTTAGTGTACATTTTTTGGCAATTTTGGCAATAGTATTATCTATAAATTTCACTATGCCACCATTGATGTTCTTCAAGGTTATGAACTTGATTTTATCTCCTATCATGTACCTCAAACATCCAATATTATAGAACCATGGCTTTTATTAATTTCTTGCATGCAAAGTTATTTGTACCAACATAGATTTTTTAGGTTGTTTCTTTTACCATGAATCTATTTAAGCTTTCTTTTTGATGAATGGAGCCTTGAAACTATAGTCCATCTTGACTAATTAAAACACACTTCTATACTACTAGGCTATGTGTCCAAAGTTTTTGCACTTGTAATATATTATGGCCTCTTCATTAAAGCTTGATAGAGGATCAAAAGAGTTGTGGTGTCTACTTGACTCTACATGAATTTCCTTCTCCTTATTTCATAAATTGTTAGCCATTTTTTGACATTCTATTTTCTTATGACCATATCTATTGCAATAAAAATAGTAATCATAAAAATATGACCTTTTTGTGTATCTTTGGCCTGATTACCTTTTGTAGTTCTTTTCCCTCTAGCCTTCTTTATTTGAGATGTCTTCTATATTCTTAACTTCTTCCCTTTTTATTTCCTCTTTTGTAAGAGCTTCAACATAGCTCTTTCCTTTTTCCTTATCTGTGAAAGTAGTGGCCTCCTCTTTTTTTTCAAATATGATACCTATCTTATTTGACATTCATCTTTGACTTTCTAATAACTTATTTAACATATTAGTGTTATTATTAAATTTTGAATCATTAGATGATCTATCATTGATTTCTTTATTTGTTTTCTCAAGATTTGATTTTAAAGAATCAATTTCAGTAACATACCTTTCACATTCTCTACCTTTTGAAATTGTGCCATTAGATCTTCATTTTTCTTAGCTTCTTCAAAGTGTGCTTGTATATATTCAATTGTTTCCTTTGACTCCTTTTCATTTTTCTTGATCTAAAGATTTAATCTTTATTTCTTCTTCTGAAGAGATTTTAACTCTTCTAAGGCATAAATGATTTCTCCTTATAGATTCACTTCAGATTCATCTTGTTCTTCTTCTTGATCATCTATACTTTTTCTTGTAGAGGCATGTTTATGTATGTCCATGAATATAATCTCTTCTTCTAAATCACTGACTCCACTATCTTTAGCTGAGTTAGGAACTTTAGAATACAAACTCTTCTTCTCAAATCCCTTCTTTAATTTCCCTTTGAAATTCTTCTTGTATGTAAACTTTCATTCTTCATTGTCACCATTACCCTTATTTGGGCACTTAGATGTAAAATGTGCAATATTTTCACAATTAAAACATTTAAAAGGTAATTTTCCTTGATATTTACTTGTGCCTTATTTTGTCTTATGAATGAATAGAGCTCCATTGTCATTTTCATCATCACTAGTACTGTCACTTAATTCTTGAATCTTAGCCTTCTCTTTCTTTGATGTCTTGAAATTAGCTTATCTCTTTGAGGGTTTCTCTTATTTTATCTACATATCATATGCCATAAGAATACCATGTAGCGCATTAATCTTTATCTTGGCTAAATTCTTCATCTCTTCAATTGATGACAATTTTTCATCATATCTCAATGGTAGAGATCTCAAATTTTTTTGAACCACAATTGATTCTTCTAACTTTTCTCCAAGACCCTGAATTTGATTAACTATTTGATCAACCCACAAAAGATAACTTATTATATTCTATTACTCTTCCATATTCAAACTCTCAAACTATCTTCTAAGATTCTGAAGCTTAGCTTGTTGAACCTTTTCATTACCTTTGTAATTATTCTAAAGTTTTACCCAAGTTTCATGAGTAGATTTACATTACAGAAGTTTAACAAATTTTGATTCATGTAAACCACATAAAATAGCATTTAAAGCTTTATCATTATTTTCACTCACCTTCTTTTCTACCAGAGTAGTTACAAGTTTCGGTGGCTCTTCATATTCCTCCACCACTACTTGCCAAATGTCAAATCCAAGACCCATCAAATAAGTCTTCGTCTTTATGTTCTAAAAATAATGATCCATCCAATCAAACAAAGGTGCCTTATTTGTATAAAAACCTTCATGTGATCTATCCATTGTGCTTTCTTGATCTACCTTCGAGCTATAATTTTTTTTCAAAAGGAACCTGATCTGATACCAATTATTAAGCATGAAATATATTTAGAGGGGGGTGAATCAATATATTATATAACTTTTTCCTTAATCAAATTCCTTTTTTTAACCACTTAACCACACATTCAAGATATGAAATAAAACTAAAAAAATAATATGCACCACATGAGAGAGAGAGAGAGAGAACACATTTTTATGTGAAAATGCAAAGTGGGAAAAAACCATGGAGAATAATCTCAAGTATATGAATGAGGACCAACTCAAATTACAAAGTTTGCAAGCACTAGCTTACAGGAGCACCAACCCCTTTTTTATGCACCAACACAACAATTATTTGTGAGAAATAACCCATAGGAGAACCAAACCCTTAAAAATATTTGTGATCACCAACCCACATGAGCACCAACCCCTCTTGTGTAAAAAACACAACTATCTCTCAATGTTGCTTACTCAAAAAATGATAAAACTCTACAAGATCTCCTACTTTTCTCTCTTTGAAAACAAATACCAACCATGCACTATCTTTCATATTATAAAGAGCTTATCGAGCCTTTATTTATATCTTTCCAAATTACCTTTGGCATTCACCCTTTGTGACCCTTCATTCCTCATGGAAAATGGTGCCAAACTTGCATGACCTTTCATATCCTTGCATTTAAAAATTCATATGGTGACCCTTCATAAGCAAATACATCCTTTCATCTTTTATCTTTATCTTAGTGACTTTTTTTATTCCTAAAATTTTCCCTTCATTTAAAAATATGACATACCCTCTTTTGTCTTCACATTGTGACTCTTAGAATTCCTCAAGATGACTCTTCATGAGAAAATACGTCCCATTCCTCTTTTGTCTTTATCCTGTGACTCTTTGACTTCTCCATGGGCCATATTTTGACTTATATGTAACTAAAAATATAATAATTAATATTAAAAAATATTAACACACATTAGCGAAGATATGAATATTAAAAACATCATTAAATGTAATGGGTCCTTTATAACCAATGCTAGACCTTTGACATCAATGACAATTTTTAAAACAAAGTAAATACCCTCAAATGATCACAATTTTTCATGAATTATAATTAAATATGGTTAATAAAAATATACTAGGAGTTTTTATCCAAACTCTACATGTGGTGAAAGATATGAGCATCTAAATAGGAGGCTTGGAAAGGTGTCTAAAAACTACAAAAAATAAAATATTCACCAAAATTAAAATACCTATTCACCTACTTACCAAATATTGAAAAAATCATCATGAGTATGTATCATTCTATCAAAACTCTCTTAAATTACATTTTTGTTAAAAATTAAAAAAAAAAATCCCTTTTTGTCATGTATGCCTATTTGCTTGTAAAACCTTGTATGAGCATGGTTTGCTTAAAATTGGGAGTTATGACACTCTATAAAGGTTTAATTATGATTTAAAAACATAATAAAATTCTTTTAAAAATTTTACTTGGTCTTATAATCTTTTTTATCTCTCTAAAATGATATCTACTCCAATGGTGATCTCCAAGGAACATGCTGAAGACTGTTACAAAAAAATGTATCTCCACTAATCCAATGGCCATGAATTTTTTTCAAAATATTCCTCAAGTCATGATGACCTTTTATACAAAATTTTATTTTTTGAAACAACCTGAAGCTCTTACAATCCTCAATTTCTTTTAAAATTGACCCCTTGTGTATGGACTGTTGCATATTTGGATTTGAAAATGTTATTTTTAAATGACAATGACCCATTTACAATCCATTTTGAAATATTTTTACCAAAATTAGTGATTTTATGCCAAAATTGATTAGTTTTACCTACTACAAAGGGATATTAGTGAGATTGAATGATAGGGGTAGTAATTTGACCTTGACAAGTCAAATTACTAACACTATCTACACACTTGTCTCCTAAAACCATTTAACATAAGCTTATTATTCTCATTTGTACATATTCTATTCATTTTCCATTATTTATCCTCCTTATTCTTGCCTTGACCCCCTTTCACCAGTTTACTATACTAGGTTGACTGGGTCGACCCTATAAATTTTTTAGCCTCTGATTACTATATAGGGTTGACTAGATTAACCCTATACTATTTAGGGGTATTTTTCATTAGGAGTTTAGTCAGAAATTGAGTCAACTTGGCTTGGGACCTAGTGATTTATCCCCTAAAAATATACAAGGTTGATTGGGTTTATAATGTATAGCCAACATATTCAGAAGAATTTAGGGAAATATCTGCCTATATATACACATTAATTTCCAACCATTTTTAATAAGAGAATTTAAGAAGAATAAGTAAAAAAATTAACATTTTCTTATTGACCATTCTACATGAGGAATAAATCTTAGGGTTACATACTTTCTTTGGAGATATGAATATTGTTTTGTAGATAAGTCTTTTCGATGCATAGGTAGGTTTTGTTGCCTAAAGCTGATTTCTCTTTGTTATCTTTACATAAAACAACAATATCTTATGAATAACCTTATCTAAGGGAGACATTGAGGCTCAAAAAGGTTCATCTTCAAAGGTAAGTATTCATAACTTTATTTCTCCTTTATAAGAGTAGATAAATAATCCAATTGTGCTTTTGTCCCATACATTTGGATTCTGTATACATTAATATGAGTCTATATCTTCTATGCATGTTTATTTTAGTTTTTTTTGCTTTTAACCTCCACTTTATGCCACAAGCTTTGGTGAGCACAATATTAGATTTACTTTCTTGTTTATTATAATAGAGTGAACATTAAACCTAAGACTCTTTTAGGGTTGTTGCATGATTGTGTTAGACTATAAGCTTTAAAACCCTTCTTATCATGGTGTATTGTGAAAAGTGATCCCATAATTAGGTCTGGTGGATCCCTATATTGGTCATGCACCTTGCTTTAAAAATATATTCTCAATTGGAAGTTTAGGTATGCTCTATCTTTTATGAGCTAGGATTGATTTATAGATATGATGCATTTTTGATTACATAAATTCTAGTGAACCTGACCCGAACTAAACCCTTATGGGATTTATTTACCTGATCTCATTTCTTTCATTATTATTTTTTATCATATATTTTCCATACTAGATCGACTCTATCGATCCAATATTTGACTTCTATGCACAAGATTTTAGGTACAAACTACTAGATCAACCCGGTTGACCTGATATAGTTTTTTAGCTTTTTAGACATCTAGTCCAAACTACTAGGTCAACCCACTTGACCCTATACATTTTTATGCACTTATAAATAGGTTTCTATAAATCTTGATTAACCTAGTTAGCCCAGTTAATAGAATTTACAATCATATATCAAGGTTCTTAAACTACAATATTCATTTTTGCATCTTTAATGCACCAAGGTTCCTTTCTATCTCTTTGTCTCTTTCTTTTATATCTTTCCTTTTACATTTTTTAGTCTTTAAAACTACCCTTACATAGTCAACTAGATCGAGCTTGCTAACCCAATTCTATGTTTTGTGTACTATGTAGATAACTAGGTCAACTCTGCCAACCTTGTTAATTTTTGTACCTTGATACTATAGTACAAGCTTGACCTTATTATTTATTTTATGCATATATTGTTGACTATTTCAAAACAATACCTTGTTTCAAAGTTGAACTTAACCTTATGTGCTAGTAATTAATTCACACTTTATTTTCCTATTGCATGCATACTTAGAATAGATCGCATAGCTTAATTAGGTGGTTTTAAATTCATTGTTTAGCTTCACTATTTTTTATTTTATGCACACATGGCCAATCACAAAATCTAAACAAGAATTTAAACATTTGTCTACCCAAGTCAAACCTACTTGGATTTCATCACCAAGGGGGAAGTTGACTTGATACTCTAGTCAAATATAAAAAATGGTTAATGGTATACTCTGGCTAAGCACCTGACACACTTATCACTGTGGTGAGTTAAGTGAGGTGGTAGGATCTAATACCAAACTTTTATCATTTTCACTAAAGTCCATTTTAGCTCAGACTACCTAAAACCATCCTTAGATTTCCATTCTAGTTCCTTGCTTATAGCCAACTTCCCATCACATTTAAAATCATATCTTAACAATCTAATAAATTTTCAAGTTGACAAATTAGTTAACTATTTACTTTATAAGTTGATTGCTTACTCTTTGATTAATTATATTTTATATTACAAAAATTTACACTAGCTAGTGTTGGTCCAAGGTTTTATGTTGTGTCCTTCAATTGTATTAGCCAACATTAATCCAATTGACTATTTTTTTCCCTTTTAATTATTTCTTTTCAAATTATTTGTAAACATTATCTTGATTCAATTTATAATCTATTATAAGTTTCTTAATTTTCCCTATCTACTATACTAGATTGACCCAGTTGACATTATACTTTTTTCCAACCTCTGTTCACTATACTGGATCAACCCAGTTGACCCTGCATAGTTTACAAACCTTATTTTCTCTTTTTCCAATCTTTATTCACTATAATTGATCAACCTAGTTGACCTTTCATAATTTATAGACCCTATTTTTTTCTAGGTCAACCTAGTCAACCTTATATTATTTTTATCATTTCTTATTTCCTTGCTTTCTCATCTCTCTTTCTTTCCCTTCATCATAGACTTTATTCTTGATGAAAATACTCAGTTGAAATCAACAAACATGATGAATTTTACCAACCCTCATAGGGTCTCCCATAGACATAGTAGGTTTGATCTCTTGGATGCTAGTAATGTTCATATTTCCATTCTCATAATGAACTATGGGACCCCTCATAATACTTCTTCTCATCATAATCCTCTCTTCTCATTATAATACTAACCTAAATTTGAGTATACTCCCAAAATACTCTTCTTTATTTATGTATTTTCTCAATATAGGGGAAAAGATCCTTGTATTTTTTATAATCTTATGATTAGTGGTTAATCTCAAGAGCCTCATTTACCTACTCCTACATTCTCAACTAGATTTATGGGTACCAATTTCTTTGATTCTCAACCTCTTCCTTCAATTATGACCCCTTCTCATACCATGACCTCTTTTTCTCTAACTTCTTCCACCTCCATGCCTAGTATATCCACTAAGATGGATGGTTCTACATCTACTGGGCCTCTCATAAGATCCACTAGAGCATCATTTGATACCCAAGGTAATCATGCTTCTAGTGATTCTTCTCAACCATTCACTAGTTCATCTTTTTCTACACAAGCAAATTTTGCCACTAGTGCCTCACATTTTCATAATTCCTCTTAAACTCCTATCAAGACCAATATTGGTACCCAAGCCACTAATACCAACACTAATGCTTCTAATAATGTTAATCAAACACATCAATTATTGTTACAGACACTCAATCAATTTAATACCTTTCAAGCTCATAACATAAATAAAATGATGAGAATTCAAAACCACCTTCTTCATCTTAGAACTCATCCTAAACCAATGGCTTGGGGAAAACATAACTAGAATGTTTTCCCTCCTCCTATTCAATATTCTCAAGGAAATCTCATTCATGAACCTCCTTTGGTCAAAAAACCATTAAAGATCTCTAAAATGAACCTATTACAACTTAAATTTGTAACCTATAATTTCTTATAGTGGATCAACTAATCCCACCATTCATCTTAAAACATTTGGAAATATTTATAAGGATTGGGTCAAATTGAACACCTTTATCGCTATCAAACTCTTAGCCAAAAATCTCATAGGTGATGCCTTGGATTAGTACAACCAGTTTAAAGCTCATTCTATTACTAGTTTGGAATATTTAGTGAATGATTTAGTTTAATAATTCCAAACTAGTGATCCTCCTAAAAACACTTTGGCCCACTTCATAAATTATTAACAATTTGAAAATGAAACTGCTCAAGCCTTTATTAAAATATGGAAAAAATTGTCAAATAAATCTGAAAATAACATGGATGATGATAATATTTTTCATCTCTTTACCAATTTTCTTTTTCCTAAACTTCAATATAGGGTCCACACTCTCTATATGTGTGCTTTAAAGGAGGCTATTGACCAAGCTAAATGACAATATTTCCTTATGCATCAATTCAACCCACCCAAAATTTGTGGGTCCTCATGTCTTAATAATATAAATCATAATGTTAATAATGATGGTGTTATATATTCTTATGACATCATTCACAATGTTCAAGCTATCATTCCTACCCATTCATCGGAACCAACTCCTCCTTCTGAATAGTATACCAATCCTCACTTATCTTCACAAAACAACATTAATGTTCACAAACCTCTATCCTTAAATGAATTTCTTAAGTGTTTACCTAGGCTTATTACAAAAGATATTTATTGTACCCATCTTATAAAATATTGGTATGATCCTAAAAAGTTTTGCTTGTTTCATGCTAGTTGGGATTATTCTCATGAGACCTATAGATAACTTGGTAATTTAGCTATGTAATTTTTTTTGGTCCTAACTTTGATCATGATTCTATCATTTTAAAGTGTCAACAAGCTTATGAAATTTACTTTAAGGACTATAAATCACATGAGAAATCTCAATCCTTGAACCAAGCCAATGCTCATTTATCTATCTACAAAGACCCTCTTCCTAATCATCAACCTATCCAAGAGAATCAAGACAAAGCCACCTATTCCACCAATAATGTATAAAGTCTTGTTAAAGTAACTAATAAATATAATGTGGTTAACATGACTAATATGTAAAGGGTGGTTTATTTTATTGATTCCCAACATATCTACACTCCTCCTTCATATAAAACATATCATGTTATTTAGGATTCTTATCCAACTCATTTAAATGAGTTGGGGCAAGATGACCTTATTAATTATGATGATTCAATTTCTAATTCTCCCTTGGATAACACTTCTTTTTTGATTTATACCACTCTTCTATCATCTTCTAACATTAATGACACTCAAATTTCTATTAACACTTCTTCTACCAATTCTCAAAATCAACTTGAATCAACTAATTCATGTTCATAACATGATTTACATCATTGTTATAAGACTTCTTCTTACCAACATAAATTCTAATGTACTTCAGCTCCACCTTTTCAGGACCTTCTTAATCATTATACACCTATATATAAAAACCTTCTTATGGGTTATGATGAGTGGGATCCCATCATGGAACTCATTATATATCCCATTTCAGATTCCATTCCTTGAGCTTATGAGGAATTCTCCACATCATAGAAAATGTCTTATGTAACTATTATTCAATATGAATGTCCTCATCCTCCAATAGTAGGATAGAAGGTATCTTTATTTGGATCTAAGGATAGTATATTACAACAATGTGAAGAGCTATCTATCAATGTTAATGAAACTATATACACTTCTCTTTCCTTAAAATTTCCCATATCTTCTATGATTTTCTATGAAATTATACATCATGCAAATGATCCTCCCTTATTCATTAGTTTTAAAATAGGAAATATCCAATTTATATTAGCATTTATTGATGAGGGATCCTACACTTGCATTGCCTATTTCAACTTTATTAAGACCCTTAGATATTCAAAATGTAATCTCAAGTCTACATGCAATACCTACCAAGGATATGATAGAAGGAAAATTCATCCTCTAGGTTGTGTGTGGTTTCCCATTACTATCCCACCTATCACTATTCCTATGAAGGTGATATTATTTAAATTTCCCCTTTATTGTAACATATTGCTTAGTAGGGCATGGACTCACCATATGAGAGTCATTGCTTCTTACATCTATCAATGCATTAAATTCCCTCATAATGGATCCATTTATAGGATTCAAGGTGATACTAACCCTTGGAATGTTGAACAATTCCAAGACCATGCTGTCTTCAAGATTCCTACTCTTGAAACTTTGCCCAATATTCCATTCCATGAGTCTCATCATCTTAATTTTCCCATTAACTCAATTTGATGTTATAATGGACATCCCAAATTCATTAGGAACATTCCTCCTAACATCTTAGATTCCAATGATGATGAGCCAAATGAGGTTAACCTAAAGATTAAAAATTTTGATCTCTCACCTCATATCATCTTGTAAGTTCTTGTTTCCTTGTAGCCTCATTCTCACAAGCCTCCTTATGATGATATTCTCATAGTTTTAACCAAGAATCAACATTCTATTCACCACACTTTATTATATAACAAGGTCACCCCTACTTGTGTTATTAATATTCATACCCTATATTATGATGATGGTTATTCCTTAGATGATCCATTTTTAAGTGGTCTTGTATAGGTCCATCATGCTAAAATTATCCATTACCATTCTTCTTTACTTGAGTTTTTTCATGTATCTTCACATTTTTCTTTGTTTAAAATTCCTAATTTTAGTATTTTTCCTTTTTATCATAAAATATTGATGGTGCCAACACATGTATTTTTAGAGGAGCCTCCTAGGAGTATGCTCGTGGATCATGTTATGACTAGGCCTTATCGCTTTGGTATGTACCATGATCATTATAGTTGATTTAATCCTAAGATTAGTGTGACCCTCCTTAGACATTTTGTAGATCATGTAACTTCCTCATTATAGCCCTTATTAGATCCCATTCCCACTCCTATAGTTGAGCCTATTCCCACTCCTATTGTTGTTGAGCCTACCCCTACCTCTCATCCCATTTCTCCTTCTATTGAGCCTAGTTCTTCTCCTCATCCATCACCATATTCCCTTGGTGATGCTTTAATTTCTTTGCCTATGATGGATCTATTACCCATGAAATTAGATGATGAGTCCTCTATAGCTTCTTCTAATCTTATTATGCCTCCCTCTATGAGTGCTTCTCCTAAGACCACTCACAAGTGTATCTATTATTTCCATGGGATAGATAATCATTCTTTTACCCATTATTATAAGATGTGATAATATATTTATACTTTCCATCCTTCTTCTACTTCCTCAAACAAAACCATACCTCTTTAAAAGGTTCTACATGAATATATACTTAAGTATGGTGAGGTGTATTGTTTGTGGCACCAATGTGGCACCCATCACACTGATCATTATTGTATCCTTTAATAAAAACTTAAGGATCACCTTATATATTTTCATGAACCTTCTTATATTCCTCCCATAGGTCATTCCCATAATAAGACTTCTTTTTATTCTCCCATGGATCTACCTCTAGTGGTTCCATCCCCTCTTATGGTCCTTCAATCACCTTTTATGGCTCCACCTATGTTTCCTTCACTTTTGGACCTTCCCTCACCTATGATTACTTCACCTGTGGACCTTCCCTCATATGTGGATCCTTATCTACCCATGAGTCCAACTATGAATCCTTATCCACTAGTTATTCCTACATCTCCCTTAGATCCCACTCCCATGCATTTTATTGAGCATCCCTTACCTGATTGTCCTTAGCATGATCCCTTGAACATTATTAATTTTTTAGTCGAGGAGATTATAAGAGAAGAATTTTCCTATTTTTTGTAGAAGATTAATGAGATGTTAGTAGTAGTTTGTATCCATATTCATAGAGATTTATTTGACATATTAGATAATGTATGTGGGGAGATTCATCAGTACTTACGAACACATGTATAGTGATTCTACATTTACATTTTTATTAGACATATGCTCTAATTTAATTCTTATCTATCTATTAAATCATTTGACACTATGTCAAATTCAGATTTTCCTTATATAGTGATTTTAATTTGGTACTATATCTTATTTATATTTTCATTTATATTTACATATGATTGTCTTTATTTATCATTCCTTCCTCTTTCTTTATTGATTTTTTCTAAAAATTCTCTTCTTATGGCTTCATTTTTTTTGCTCTCTTATATCTAATTTTCATAGATAATTATTATTGTGACTTTGTTATACAAACCCTATTCCCTTTGGTCATGTTCTCCTAACCATGTGACTAGTTATCAAATAATGCATCTCGTTATAATCTCATTTTATTGGTCTACCTTTGGATCTCACTTTTCCCTTCTTCATTTTTTGAAAATTAAGCATATACATGATTAAGACTTGAGATCAAATACTAGTTCATTGTTAAGCCTAAGTGTCCTAGTCAGTATTTATCTTTGGTTACTTAGCTTCCTTTATCTTTAGCCAAAAGCTCATTCATGTTTATCACTACATCTATCATGATTGGTAATTCCAAATCCATGTGGAGGAGGAATATTAAAAATCAATAAAAATTTAAAAGACAAATCATTTTACAAAAGGTAATGATATAAAAGGAAAAAATATTCTTAAAAGTCAAATCACACTAAAAGGTGTGATTCAATGCACATCTCATTCTTCTAGTCAATGTTTAAACTCCATAGTTGGCCTCATGATAGAGATGAGGTCCTTTAGGGTGTGGTAGGATAGTGGATTATAAAAGGAGAATAAAAATATCTTTTAGTGCTAACTACTTTCTCATTTAAGTACCCAATCTTCATAGTAGACCAATGACTCTATAAGGGCTCTTGAGGAATGGATAACACACCATGAGAAGGTAGGTCCATTTTGCCTTTTATTTTACAAATCTATCGTTATGAATTAATCTTAGTATCATGATTATCTAACTATAAATCTTTGTATCTATAGTGAATAGGTTTCCTTTGTACATTATTGGTCACTAGTCACTTAGTTGCTTCTCATGCCTTTAGTATGCCTCTTGCCTCTTATCTCATAAGATGCTTAAGTCTTGATTTTTATGCTTCCTTTTTAATTCCCTATATCCATCCAATTTCCTCTTGAGAACTATTATTTTGTCTAATAATCAATCCCCATGGGATTTCATTTGAGAGTTGCATTTTAAGACCATAGATAGGAACTATCCATTTTCGCAAATTACCTTATCATTATCCACATCCTTCATTACCTAAATTTTCCTATTTATTCCACCCCAGTGGTGTGTTTTTTTTTTAGTTTTAGTGTAAAACCATAGATAGGAGCCAATATTCCTTGAAATTTTGTTCAATGATACAAGTCACAAACAAAATTACATGTGTCAAATATGAGATAAGATGTGATTAATTATGAAGTTACACACCATTTTACATGCTTCCCATTTTGATTTAGTGTGTTTTATGCTCACTTAATTTATATTTCACTTTTATTTCTTATTTTCCAAATTCATGTAAGAATATAACCATTTCTTGAATTTTTTATACTTCCTGGCTTGAATTAGTTTGATAAATTTAAGACCAATATTTTTCCAATTTTGTTTTTCTCTTATACTTCCCAAGATGATTTAGTATAATTGATTGAATTAATTACTTTGTTTTATACCATTTGTGACCTTTTACATACCTTCCATTTTATTACATTATTTTCATATTTCCTAACATGATTTAGTATGATTTTACTTATTTTAATCTGGTGTAAAAATATTTCACTTTGGTTTAAAAACAAATTCCTTTTTACCATCTTATTTTACTATCCCTTGGTTCTTTCTACTTAGTCATTTTATTGTTATTACACATTTCCCAACTTGAAATAGTGGGTAGTAAATTTTAAATTTATTATATTTTACCAAGTCTTTTTGCCTATTTTTTTAACCATACATGTGTTCTACATAATGCTATAAAAGAAACCACATCTCATATATTTCCTATAGCATATGCAATAAATAAATACTTGTGCTAGAAATAAATATATCCAAAGCATATAAACCACAATCATAATGATGATAACATACACAATAAACATCAATATACCAAAATGATACATCATATATATCATGATTTTTAGATATAACAAGTACAACCATATATAATGATCCAACTCTATGGCTAGGCTGCATCCTATTTATCTTGTAGACTAGCCACACTACCTATTAAGGACCCAGTCTAAATCCTCAAAATAGTATGTTATAAGGAGGTCATCTAATATCTCAAATGATCAATGTATCCATCTAGATATGCCATTCATGCCTGTACCTTTGCTAACTAGGATAAGGTCACCATGTGTGTTATCCTCTCTTGCTCCTAAACTTATGTCATATCAGTTAGGGTTGTTGTACATGTCTATGTCATGTGCATCACTATATCTAGATGCACAGATCTCTTCTTTACCAATTCCTACCATGCTTTTATCTCACCTTTACCCATCTCAAATGGTGGCTACATGCTCTCTCTCTCTATGCTCATATTTACCTCAATGCCTCTCTAACTAATCTAAACTAGCTCACCTAAGCTGGGGTAGATGATGCATTGGGGTCCTCTAATGAATTAGTGTCATACATATATAGAGTCTCATCCAAGATGTCAGGGGGTGCTCCCCTCACAAGGGACCCCCATCTCTCCTCCTTATCCTTAGCTACACCTACAAAATCACACCCAAATAGATATTAGATCACTATTATATCTCATAATATCTATTTATCTATCTCTATTCTCTATTTTAAAATAAAAACTAAATTAATAATTTAATCATATTTATTACCTATATTATCTCAGCCACTATAGTCTCTCTATCTACATGACTACCTAACATAGTCTCTCCATCCATATGGCATCATAGCACCTCTCTTATAAGTCACATCCTCTGCTCAAATCTAGCTTTCATGGTTCATGTCTACCTTAACCTACACTAGAGTGGCCTCTTTATCATCCATCTCTCCTTTGTCTTACTTACTAGATTATCAAGGATGGTGATAGTCTCCACTCTGTCCTACTCCTCCTTCCTCTATTGACATCATGTCCTTAGTAGTCATAACTCATCTCACTATAGAGCTAGTAATCATATCTTTTGTACCACTACCCACACATCCATCTCTTCCAGCTCTACTCCCTATCATTATTACCCAATCCATGTCTTCTCATGATGTGGTCTAAGTGTTAGCCTCATCACTAATGGCCTCAATCCCCTTTTCCCCTATGACTCTCTCACACGTTGAGCCCACTACACAAACATTAATGTAAATGTTTATAGATGAGGTAAGTCCATCTATCCTAGCACCCATACCATTATATGTGGCTCTCTCTACCAAGTATAGTGCCTAATCACCTCTATCCTCATTGTAACTAGTGTAACTATGTACCATCTTGTCTATGTAGTCACTATGTGCCCATATGGCTGCCACACTATGTCTACATGCTTCACCATCTATAACACTGGCATATAGGGAATGACATGCACTTCATGTTTCTCAATCCATATCTACACTCAAGGTAACCTATCATTAACTGCATGGTGTAACCCAACTGACTAATACATGGGAAACCTCTCATAAATCTGAGTCATCAGTAACATAATTGATCTTATCAACTTTTTCCCTCTAACTAAAACTTCATATAGATCATGTATGAGATGGACCCAGATGATAGATCCAATATCATATAGTACTCCCTCCTTTAATATCATCCTACTCAAGGCTTCCATGAATAGTGGTACCTTACCATCTAACCTATGATATATCACTCAATATGTCACAAGTCCCATCATAGATTTTAAGATATCTATAATATGTGATGCATAAATATCAAATAAACTAACTCACCTACCTAATAATATCATATATGAGCTTGTAGCCCACATGGCTAAGTCTCTTCTCTCTTCTAATATATTTGGTATGCTTGTAGTCATTGGTATTCCTACTACTAATAGCCTTAAGATGGCATACACATCTTCTAGAGTGATAGATACCTCTAACACATCCCCATCCACCTCCCATATAAAGGTGTTAGTCAATAATTTAAAACATACAAGGAACATGACTAATAGATCTAAACTCAAGGGAACCCTAAACATGTTAGCCATCCCTCCTAGGCCTACAACTACTAGCCTAACTCTTTCAACTATGGTTAGATGCTCCAGTAGATCTAGTAACCAAGATATGTCTATCAATATCTATAACCTAGGTGATCCTCGCAACAAATAAATAGTAAAAGATGTATTAAACCCTCCATGTCATGTATAATCACAATACATTCTTTTTATAATTTCAATAAAAAACTAAGCCTAGATTACTTTACTTTATTCATTTTTACCTATCTTTAGCCTATTTTGTCTTTTTTTCCTTTACTTGGTCATTTTAGTCAATTCTAGCATTTTTTCAATCTTTTGAAGGCATTATCATATAATTTTTGTTCTTTGGTCAACCTAATTTGACCAAAATTTCCCTATTTTTTGCTTGGTTGACTTAAAAATCTATGTCAACCCTCTTATTTTCCCTTCTCTAGTAATGCATTATCATTCTGGACTTTTTAGATCAGTTGGAAAATTGTACTAGGTTAGGATTCTATAAAATGTATAGGGTCAGCACACACCTACTAGGTCAGTAGTATGGATTTTTCCTATTTTTAGCCTATTGGGTTGACTAGGTTGACCTAGTTATTTTTAGCTACTGACCCATTGCTTTTTCCTAAAAATTGCTTTATTGAAATTTTCTTCCTAATTCCTTTAAACCCATTTTCCTAATTGGTTTTTCCTAGTTATATAATCTAATTTTTCTTTATTTTGACATCTATAAATGCTATTTTTTTTAAAATTACACTTAATTTAACAAAAATTCTCCAAAACTAGCTTAAGTTTCATAATTGCAAACCTATAGTGCACCTATTAAAGTTCCTTGAGATCCTCATTTTCTAGCATATTTTCTCCTTGCCATCCTAGCTCATTTATTCTTTAGATCTCTTTTTATCCCTTTCAAAAGTCAAAATATCTAAATGAATTGTCTTTCCCCTATTCAAAAATGCTTTTTAGTGATTCAAAACTTTTAGTTATTTTTCTGTAGATTTCATATTTTGCTTATATCTTTGTTTCTATTCATCCATTTTTAAAACCTTAAAATGTGTAGGATTTTTGATTACATGGAGAATATTTTCCATTATAATATGCCTATTTTCCAAAAATTTATATTTTTGGCTATTTTCTACACTAACTTCTATAGGTGTGCCTAGTGTTTTTCACATTGGACACCTTCACATCTCTTACAATATCATTATTTATCTACAATATTATGGTAAGTAAAGGTATGTGTTTTTAAATATTATCCTTTCCTTTATCTTATTTTTTATGTACTACACTTTACTTAGCATCAACATTGTGTGTTATCATGTTCTATTTCTTGAAGCACCATCCCATGTTGCTCTTATGTGACACATGATAAGCTTAAAGTGGGGCATATGTATACACATACTATTTTTGTAACTTTTATTGCTTACTGATACTTTGTATCTTACATTATCCCATCGAGTCTCAATCTCTATGAGTGCATGCCTTAAGGGGTACACCAAGAAATGGGTAGGTAGACCATTGGTGCTTTGTAAGATTATTTTCCCTTTTACCACTTGTCATCTACATACTTGTCTCCTAAAACCATTTACCCTAAGCTTATTCTTCTCATTTGTACCCATTTTAGTCATTTTCCATGCTTTATCCTCTTTATTCTTATATTGACCCCTTTCACCAGTTGACTATACTAGGTTAACTAGGTTGACCCTATAAAGTTTTAAGATTTTGATTAGTATATAAGGTAAAATGGGTCAACCTTGTACTATTTAGGGGTATTTTTCATTAGGAGTTTTGTTATCCCTTTGACCAACCTAGTTTGAGACCTAGTGATTTATCCCCCAAAAACATATAGGGTCAACTGGGTCGACCTTGTATAGTCAACATATTCAAAAGGATCTAGGGCAAGATCCACCTATATATAAAGTTCATTTCCAACCATTTGTAAGAAGAGAAGAAAATAAGAATTAATGTGAACGAGCATATACTTATTTACCTTTCTACTTGAGGAATAAATCTTACGATTCCATACTTTCTTTAGAGATATGGATGTTATCTTGTGTGGAAGTCTTATAGATGCATAGATAAGTTGTGTAGCCTAGATCTGATTTGTCATTGTTATCCTTACATATCACAATAATCTCTTGCCAGTCCCCTTGGGTAAGGGAGAGATTGTAGCATGATGGATTAGTATTCAAAGGTAATTATTCCTAACTTTATTTCTCCTCTGTAAGAGTATATTATTTATCTCATTTTTTGTTTATTTCTTATTTAAACAAGTAAGAAATTAGTAATAAGGGTGTGGTAGAATAACATAGCTATTTATGCATGCATGATCTTGATGAGTGTGGAGAGATCCTATTTATCTTGGGAATAATGATGTGTAGATAAGAAATTACTCATGAAAAGGGGTTGCTAGAAAGATAGTAAGCTGGAGTACCTAGTGTGAGCTAGATCCAAGAAACATGGGCTTGTTAGGAGCCTATCAATCCACTCTTTGATAACAATTAAGTTGGAAGAGATAAAATAGAAGTACTTGCATCAAATAAAAGAAAGAAATAAAATGAAATATAAAAAAAAATGGATACTTGATAACTATAAATAAAATAAATTTAGCAATAAAGGGTCAATACTAGTGATAAAGTAGGTCAAGTTAGGTTTAAAAAATAGGTGAGGTCTCCATGAATAGGTAAGGACACATAAATTTAAATTTGGTTTGGGGTAATGGGTTAGAAACAAATTATTATTTATTTCTAAAGTGACCATTAATGGTCGGGGTGACCATTGATGGTTAAGCTAACCACTAGTGGTTGGGTAACCATGTTAGTTGAAGTTGACCATTAGTGGTCAGAGTGACCATTAACAATTACTAAGTGTTTTGGATGTGTTTAGAAAATGAGTTTCAAAATGGATCAGTGAATGGTTGAGGATTTGGTTAAGGGTCTAGGAATTAGAAAGTAAGAGGTGGAGAGTTCTAATTGGGATACAGAGGTTAGAAACCAAAATAATGAAACAAAAAATACAAAGCATACCTAATTTGTTGCTTGAAGGTTGATGGTTGATCTTAGGGATATTTTGGTTGAGTAATGGTACTTTACCTCAAGAGAAATTTTGCTAGAGGTTTAGATCTCTATTATAGTTGCTAACCTGATAGAAGGGAAACCTAATAGTTGATCGCTTGATAACCTATGAGCTAGAATGCTTGATTATGGATGTGATGATATCTATTCACCTCCTACACCTCTCCTTTCATAGGAAAAGAGAGATGGATGTATATGGTTACATAAGAGGTTAGGGATACTTATTTTTATGTCCCAAGATGTGTTAGCAATGGGTAAGGAAAAAACATTAAATTTTTTTGTGTTAGCCTATATACAACTTATCAGGTATTTATTCAGGTGGTGGGGAAGGGACCTAACCATCGATGGTTAGGGTGACTATTGGTATTCAAGATAACCATCAATGGTTGAGTGTCAAAGGCTAAGTGGGGAAAAATGGGTAAGTTAGTGGTTTAGATTTTATTAGTTGGTTGAAGGGTCAAATTGGACCCAAGGGGGTCCTAAGGTGGTTTAGGGGCATTTCAACATTTGAAACTATAGTGTTTAAATTTTTGGTGTGTACATTTTACCCCTCTTTTTTATATAGTTTGTGTCAGCAAGATATAAAAATATATATAATGGGTTGAAGGTCTCATTGCCTTGTGCTTGGGAAGAGGTGCTCCCCCTCAAACTAGGATTTAATGAGGTGAGAAAAAATCAAATCAGAGTTTGATAAGCAATTTATGGTGTGTCACAAGGTTGGTGATAATGGTGGTTAGGAATTTTAAGTGTACACATGTATACAAAATATGAATAAGTGAGATAGCCAAGATCAATCAAATATTATGTTTCCATGATTAAAAAAAACAAGGTCAGTTCTTGAAGAGTAATTCATAAGGTAATCAGTCCCCAACATTACTCATAGTTGATTAGGTTATTCCTATCAAGTCTCCTAAATAGGGATGGTGTTTCTAGTGGGTATACAAGGTAGGAAGTTCTCCCATAAAAAAAAATGTTCTATTTGTGCACTAGGTGGTATAAGTTCAAATGTTCAACATGGAAAGGTTAATCAGTGTAGTTAAAAGGACCCAAGCAAGGTCATCACAAAATACATGATATTTTAGGCCAAAATGGCCAATGTCAAGGTAGATGTGGTCTGATGGTTGTTTGGAGAAGGGTAATATCTAATAGTTTAGGTGGGTAGGAGAAAGGTTATCTCCAAGGTGGCACTAAGGTGTGATGCCTAATATTCAAAAGTTGATAGCCTGGCCATCGATGATTAGGGGTCCCAAGATCAACCATCAATGGTAACCCTGACCATCGATGATTAGGGTAAAACCCTAAAAGGCAAAAGAATAAAAAGTTAAAAATATAAAATAATTTCCACTTTTAGCTATTGAATTCTTTGAATGATTTTGGTCTTTTCTCAAGAGTACTAACAAAGTGTGGTCGAGGTACTAAATAGGTGATTATTGATTGGTTGATTTCTAGTGAGGTTGACTATAAGATAGAGGGAAGATGAGGATGTAGTTGAGAGGTGGGAGCCAGGCTTCCTCCTCGATGATGGTTGAGGAATGAGGTAGGTAGTACCTTGAATTTGAAAGGTTAGGTTGATTTGATTATTATGGTTGAATTTGGTTATTTTGTTGTTGGTTTTTGTAAGGTTTTGGGGGTGTCACCATAGTTTTTAGGTTTTGTGGTTAATAATTAAAATTAATGGGTAAAACTTGAAATTGGAATGGGGTAGGTTGGGAGTAAGGTAGAGGTAAAAATTATGGTAGTTAGGTGTTTAGAAATGGATGATTTAGGTTAGTTTTGGGAAGGTAGGGTTGGGTATTTGCTATTGATGGTGTCACACAATGACTATTAGTGGTTATACCCAACTATTGATGGTCATAGTTGACCATTTATAGTTGAGGATTAGATGTTAAAGGGATAGTCAACCATTAGTGATCATAGTGATCATCAATGGTCAATGAAGGGATTTAGTGGTTGTGATTGAATTTTAAGGAATATTTTGAGTTAAAAATGTGGTTGATCCTTTAAATGGCTAAGGGTAGGCTTGTTTTAAGGGTACGTTTTAAAATTATGTTGATGTGAGTTGGATAAGGGAAAATATGTGTGCTTAGGTATGGTTAGATGAGGTAAAGAAGAGGTGGATGTTCATGGGTAGAATAAATAAATAGGAAGCTAAGTGTGTTTTCTAATGATTTTTTCAAGCATGAGATCTAATCTAAATGTAGGATTAGGTCCTTTAGATCTTTATGAGATCTATCGGGGGATGACTTAGAATTATCGAGCACACATGGAGGAGGTTAGCCTTGTCATGATGATGCACTTCCAATATGTGTTGTGAGATGAGATGATGATCATGGCCCTCATTGAGAGATGAGATTCAATAATAAACCCACTTTTGTTGCTAATAGGAGAGATGACCATCCTACTAGAGGTTGTACAAATGATTACTTGATTTTCCATTGAGGGAGAGCTGATATATCATATTAAGAGTGAGGAGAGAGATGATCATATGGAGCTCGTCTATGGTAATGATCATACATTTGTAAGATGTCATGTCAAAGGGTTTAGATATATGCCTCTATATCAATGAGCTAGAGATGATAGGTGGTTGATGATGATGATGATGGTAGTGTCATCTTTTGCATTTCTAGATTAGAGTAGTGGGTGGTTTCCTTATCTATTTTTAGTTGTTATGGTGGAGATGTTACTTGGTCAGATAATTTTTGGATGGGCACCATTTTTGATATTTTAAATACACAAAGAGTTATGGGGGTTTCAATATCATTAAATATATGACATCAATGTGAGATTTTTTTTTTCATTATTGGGTCTATAAGCATATCAGGGTCCTAAGGTTGATGGGTTAGCCATGGGAGTGATACACCTAGATTGACTTTAGGGTGGGCTTCATGAAATGGAGGGGTGACTATACACTAAATAGAGTTTGAGGGGGGATTAAAGACATATATAGTTTAGGGAGGCATTAGAGACCTTGGTAGTTGGGGATGTGGTGTGGAGGCCATATGTGGGTTTATCGAGGTAGGCCCACTACACTCAACATATTTTATCATTATAGATCTTGAGGTGGATTTATGGGAGGAGAGAGGCTGAGATTGAGTTTCTACAATTTGATTGAGTTTGTAGGTATTTTGACCTAATACAAGGGATCCTAGGTCCATTCCCAAGGTATAAGAGGGAGGAGGTTGAGTTTTTACTTCTCAATCCATATCCAGAGGAGGTGGTTTTTGATCTCAATGATCTACTAATAAGAGCATAGATTGATGATGATAGTTTTGTTGATGACTATTTATCATGGTATTGGGCCTTATATGCAACAAATAATTTTAGGTGGGATGATGGGGGTAGGCAACCCATGTATGTGGATCTAATTGGTAGGGGTACATAGGTATAGATATAGGGAGGTAGCCTTGATGGATAGGCAGGAGTGGCACTAGCCACTATACAAGCATAAATCATAGTGTTATAAGGATAGGTGGCCACATTGAAGGGCCAAATTGGGCATTACATGGTTAGGTTATGACTATGATAGGGGAGAGGGACTAGGATAGGACTTCACTAGGTTTGGTGACCAAGGAGAGGGACACCCTAAGACAGAGAGGAAGAGCAATTGTAACACTAGTAAGACCACTAAATAGTATTCCCATGGCATAATATTTAGCCACCATTGAGGATTTATGATATTTTGAGGACATAGTTTTGACAAAGTTTACACATGAGGCTCGATGGGTTGAGTATAGAGCCATCTTGGTAGGTGGTACAGGGGTAGTGACTCTAGGTCAGTGAGTCACTTAGTGAGTGGGTAGGTAGACACCTCAAGGGGGAAAGCACCAAATGATAGTGGTTATGTATGAGGGTCTAGTGATAGTAATGCCCTTAGGGAATATTTTATAAGATATGATATATGTAGATGTATATCATTTTAATACTGGCCTACGTGCTGATGTAGTGAGATGTATATTTTTGAGAGAGAGATGCGCATGATTATATGTACTATTTTTTTATGAGACATGATGTATATGACGTGATGATGATATGCAGATTTGTTATTATGATTCATGGTTTATGGTTTTGATTTTGATGTTTATGATTATGATTATGAGATGTGGACTCAATAGCTTAGGCATGTGATTATTATGGATGATGTTTATGATTATGTGTGATTATGGTGATGTTTTGTTCATGGATATGATATTTAAGATTTATGGTTCCATATATTGTTATGATTTTTATGGTGTTTTGATTATGATGGTTTTGATAAATGGTTATGATCATGGATTTGTGATATGGTTATGGTTTATGATTATGGTTATGATGTGTTTCATGATGTTTTGTCATTATAGATGTTTTCATTATGGTTATTGATGTGGTTTATGATGTTATAATTATGTGATGGTATGATGTTAATTAGGGTAGTTATGATCATGGATATGATAATATGATGTGATTTATGAGAAAGGATTAGATGATAGTCTTCATCATAGATATGTGATGTGGTTTATTTTTTTGATGATAGCATATAAGGTAAGTTAGATAAAAAAAAATAGATGCGGGGAAAGAAAAAAATGAGACATATGTCCAAGTGAATACATGAACTAATTATGAGAGGATAAGGAAAGGCATGATGATCCTTCTTTGGTAAGGACTTAAAAAAATCAAAGTTAGATTGGACTAATGAACATAAGCCCTTTAAATTCTTTGCATTAGCATGTGTTGGTTGATAAAAAGGTGTCCTAATCACATTGTGTTGAGTAAGTTCAAATTCCTTTGATTTTTAGATGGTACAGAGGGGAGATAGTTGGTATGTGATATGAAGGTAAAATGAGTGATATGTAATGTAACCTTATGTGGGTTATTGTGTGACTTGTATATGTGACCTAATAATCATAATAGACAAGTCCTTTTTTTATACAAGGTGTAGACTGATCAATGTAAGAAGTCTACTAATGCTATATGTGAAAGTTGATTACGGTTTTCTTGGGGTATCTTATTTTAATTTAAATATAGGGTCATTTATTATTTTGTTTGATAGGGTTGTGAATATTTTCTGAGGTAATATTTAAATGATTGCTTTGACAAATGTGACTCATCTATCCTTTAAGGGAATGGTCCAAGTTTGGGTTTATTTATTTGGTAGTTGTCCTTCAAGGGAGTAGTTTATCTTTCAAGCAATTTTAAATTTTGTGTAGTGTCCTTCTAGGGAGTAGTATTTATGCTAGATATATTTTACCCAAGTGATATTTTGGTATCCCAAATTGTTTTAATACTAGGTTAGACATGGATAAGTCTATTTAGGCTTAGAGGTTTACCTTTATGGGGGCAAAACCTAAAGCAAAAGTGGTTAATAATAGGTTAAATAGGAGGTTTTGAGAGATAATGACCATGGGATTCCATATGATTAGGGATAAAAAGTATCCATGAGAACCACTCCATGGGTAGAGATGTGGTACCCATATTTAGGATTAAGCTACAACTATGGAAGTTAATCACATGGTTCTATGTTATAACTAGTTGTACTCAAATGGATAAGATGAGGGTATGAAGAATCTAAAAAAATCTCATAAATTAAGGGATGAGTTTAAATTATACAAGAAAGTGAGTTTTATCCTTGTTTTAACAAAAGAAAGGATGTAAATGTGAAACATTGAGAGTCTCAATTTCTAGTTTTCCTTCAAGAGAGGATAAATGGTAAGCTCCTAATCCATACTTGTGGGTTATGATATAGGGTCCAATCTAATTAAAAGAAAACTTGACTTGCTTGATTTTATCCATATTAGTCACATGTTAATTTTAATTTAGGATGAGGTATCTGATGTTGAATTCTCATTATTTTAGGCGTTTGTTATAAGCATGCTTGATTCTCTCTTGGTAGACATGCAGGTGGTTAAGAACTGCTAGGTGACATTCATCAAGTATCTCAAGTCATGCTAGATGTTCTTGATGATAGTCACTTTTATAAATAAAGTCTTGAAAAGATATGTGAAGAGAGGGAATCTAGACTTTGAGAGGTAAGACTGCCTCTACTCTAAAGACTAGAGAGAAAGGGGTAGCACCCATAGATATTTGAAAGCTAGTAAGATAGGACCATAAATAAAAAGTGATGTCTAAATGATAATCCTAACTAGAATCATTGACCACTTTGGTTAACATCTTATTCAGGGTTTCTTTAGAGGCTTATACATATCTATTTGATTATGGATGGTAAGGCAACACAAAGCTTAACTTGATACCAAATGCTTCACAAAGACCTTGGACTTACTTATTTTTGAAAGATTTTCCATTATCAGTGATGTTATTATGGGGAACACAAAAATGATAGATGATATGATGAAATATAAATTCAACTATCTTATAGGTTTTGATCGAGATGAGAAGAATTACCTCCACCTATTTGGTGAAATACTTGGTGGTAATGATTATGGGGTGGTGTCACTATGAAGAATGAGGATTGATTTAACCAATGAGATCTAGTCCCCATTATGAAAAGGGATAAAAGTCCTTGAATAATTTAAGGCCATGGAATAGTGCATGATGAAAATTAGTGTGTTTTTGACATGTATCACACTTATTCACATAATCACAACAATCTTGATTGAGGGTGATCCAATAGTAGCCAAGGTAAAGGATACATTTGGTGATAGCTAGACCACTAAAGTGTCCCCCATAGATTCCTTCAGGCATTTATTTGATAGTATCGTAATCTTCATGGTTGTTTAGAAAATGGAGAAGTATGCCATCAAAACCATGTTTTTAAAGGATTCCCCTTAATATGGTATAATGATATGTACTCTAAACAAATGCTCTTTGAGCATTCTTATATAGGTTGGGAGGAATGATGTTGAGGTTGGGTAGTTAAATATTTACTCATACCAAATATTTTATGGAGATTCCTCCACACTATGAATTGTAGGGATGTTGGATTGGATATAAGAGGGTGTGAAAAAGCAATGAATGGTGACAAAGAGTTTAGAGTTGAAAGCCTAAGATGGTATTTGGGAAGAAAGGGAATCCATTATATCCATGAACTTATTATTAGATTATGGAATATACTGGATAAGGTAATGATCAAATGATGGTAATAGTACATCTACCATTTGTTTATACTTGTACAAGACATCATTATTACATTGGTAAGATTCATTGACCTGATTGACCACAAATTGGGAGTCATCAAAGAAACTGATCATTCTATCTCCCAGGGATAGAGTGGTTTGGAGACCTATTATTGGGGCTTCATACTGAGCCATATTGTTGGTACACTCAAAATCCAGTTTAAAGGAAAGAGAGAGAGATTCACCATCAAGTAGAATGAAAATAACTCGAACATACCCTCCTCATTGAAACATTGAGACACTAAAGAGTATGGTCATTTGGTAGGGGATGTTCTCTTAAGAAATATTCATGATGGACTCATTTAGAAACACAATAAGAAGTGGTTGGTTGTATGGTAAAGGACATTTGGATAGTTAGTTGGTAACAACTTTCCCCTTGATTTAATTCTACTAGAAGAACTCAAGGTCAAAATCAGCTAGGAGCATAAGCCACGTAGCCATACACTAGTTTTAGTATGGTTTAGAGTACATGTACTTGAGTGGGTTAGTGTTAGTGATGATCTAGGTTTTGTGATTGAGGAGCCAATGATTAAATTTAGTACCCACAAATACTAAGGTGACGATAATCTTCTCAATATGGGTGTATCGATTCTCATACTCTATAATTTTTTGGCTAATGTAGTAGACTACTTGTTCTTTATTTTGATCATCATAGTGAGAAAGAATTACCCATAAGGAGTGGTCATTGGTAGATATATAAAGGTAGAAAGGTTGGTCCTATTTAAGAGGGGTAAGAATAGCTAGAAAGTGAAGGTAATCTTTGAGTGAATCGAAGGCTTGTTGGCATTCCTTACTCCATTTAAAAGATGTATCTTTCTTGAGAATATGGTGGAAGGGTTGACATCTATCTCATGGCTAAGAGATCAAAAGACAGATGGATTAGAGCTTCCCCTATAGGCTATTGAGTTTCTTAAGGTGGGTTAGTGGTGGCATGTCAAGAATTATTTTGACTCTGGTAGGGTTTACTTTTATTCCTCAAAGAGAGATGATAAATCCAAGAAGCTTTCTAGATAAGACCCCAAAAACACATTTCTTAGGGTTGAGTCAAACATGGAAATGGATTAGGTGTTTAAACATTAATTTGAGAACATATATATTATCCTTGTGATATTTGGATTTTCCAAGGAGATAATCTACATAGTCTATTATGATTTTGTGGATGAGATCATGGAATATGTAGGTCATCTCATGCTAATAGGTTGATCTATCATTCTTTAGACCAAATGGGATGACCTAATAGTAGAATGTTCCCTATGGGGTGATGAAGTTTTATGTTGATCCTAAAGGGAAATCATGATCTGATTATATCTTAAGAAACCATTTATTAGGGATATCATCTCATGGATGAATGTAAGATCCATAATTTGGTCGATGCTAGGCAAAGAGAAGTCATCGTTTAGACAATCAAGATTGAGGTCAAAAAAGTCAATATAGAGGCATAGTCCCCCTATGAGCTTGGTGATAGGAATGATATTGGAAACCCATTAGAGATAGTCAATGGGTTGAATGAAATTTATATATAAGAGGTTTTAAAGCTCTTCTTTGACTAGAAGGTTGATATGAGGGTACATTCTATGAAGCTTTTACCTAACAGGATTAACATCGAGATGGATGATAATGTTGTGGATAGGTATGAAAAGATAGATTCTATCCATATCCTAATAAGACCAAGTAAATTCTATGATTTAATCATGAAAAAAGGAAGGGTAATACTATTACTTAGAAGAATATAAGGATTGACCAATCTTTACAATGTAAGGGTTATCTTGAGTACCCAAGTTGAGATTGATAGTGGATTCATTCAATATGGTTAAGTTCTTAGGAGGAAGGGATTTGTGGATAGAAGAATCCACCAAACTAATAAGTGAGAATGGAATCATCATCCTAATGTTGGATGGTATTGATGGTAGGAGAATCATTTTATACCATTTTAGGATGAATCAGAGGAAAAGTTTTAGTTTGGCCATCTATTTGATAGGTTAGGGGGCACAAACTAATGGTATTTACTAAAAAAATGTTATGAGGAATGATTTTGAAATATTTATACTTTGGAAGAGGTGGGTTTGGTGAATATGGGATGTCATCCTCAATGATGGTGATGGTTTTTGGTGAATTAGTGACTTCTTCTAGTGGGACAAACCCAATGCCAAATAGCTCACATGGTTTATAGTTTTTGATCAAATATTACTCATGGGGTCCATTTTCATAATAGCCAAGGCCGAATCCCTTCTAAGAACACTTATGGAGGTATAATTTAACAAATTTTGGTTTATTCAAATAGGATAAATTAGAAGTGAATGGTTGGATAGAAGAGGTGGTAAAGGAAGTAGGAAGTAGATGATCAAGTCCCCCATAGATGAAGTTGGTTTGGTGGTTAGGGAGCTTGAAAAGAATGATGCTTTTGATATTGGGATCATAATTAGGATTATGGTCAAGTTTCCCATACTCTTGAGGATAAGGGAAGGTTTCCAAGGATAAAAGGTGATACTCTCTCAGTGAGAGACACTAGAATGTAGGTTCTAAGGGGTCCTCTATGGGGATCTGAGGAGAAGGGATATATGATCTAGTTGAAGTTTCATCAATGGTAGGGGTGGAGTTGTTATTAGTTGTTGGTGAGTGGTATTTTTATTGGTTGGTGGTGAAGTGGATTACTAAGGAATAATAACATCATTGGGTCAATATGTCATGTTACAAGATGTAAAAGTACTAAGCTCAACTTTTATGGTGATGACCTAACCCTTGTTTTCAAAATTGGTACATTGATGGAACGTGGAAGGGACACAAATCATGGCCTATATCCAAGGGAATACAAGTAAGACATTATATTATAACTCACCTTATACAACATAGAATATATCTAGAATCATGTGAGGTCCCAATCAAATATGAAGGATGACTGTTCCCAAGGTTGTGGCCATGATATCATTAAAGGAATAAAGGACCACTAAGGTTTAAAACATGATATTATTTAGTATCTAGAGATGGTCACAAGCATGAGAGGAAATTATATTAATACTCTATCCCCTATCAATCATCACCCTTTTGATGCATGTTTTATTGATGTATTTAGTGATGAAAAGAGGAGGATCAAGATATTCAGGATGGACATGAGGTATTTCTAAATCTTTAAATGTGACATGGGTAGAAATATGAAGAGATACTATAAAGGATATAATAGGTTGAGGGTATTTATGTTGGATCTCTATATCTTTTATGGCCTTTATCAATGCTTGTCAATGATGGGGTGAGGTGTTCATTAGTTCATATAGGTTCATCTTCATCGGTGTTTGGTGAAGATATTTTAGAACTACTCATTGGATAGATTCAGAAGGGTTAGAGGTAGGGGCATCCAAAATGGATGTTTTAGGTCTCATTTAAGGTGATGCTAAAGATGAAGGTGTTTGAGTTTAGTTTAAATGTTGAGGGGTGGAAGGATATGTTCATATAATGGACACTTTGGCATTCCCCTTATCCTTTTATGGGGATCAAGATTAAGTGACCATATGGATAGTGTGGATGAGGGGAAGTGTTGGGATAGAGGGATACTTCAGTTCCTCATCACTCTTGAATGAGATTATGGGAATAGGTGAGTGTTGGGTTATTTTGTTTGGTGGTTGAATTGGTAATGGGCTCAAGAGAGGTTCATCTTACAATAGATCATCTTCATCCCATAAGTTATCGATAAGTGTTTGGAGATATTTTTAATTATCCATGTCATGCCCAAGTGTCCTATGGTATGATTAGATTAAACTATAATCAAATGAATATGGATTACATTTTAAAGGGTTAAAATCTTTAATTTATGGTAGGATTAAAGAGGAGGTTTGTAACAACCTTTGTAGAATGGTCAAATAAGATTCGAGCAAAGGTGTTATGGGTGATGGATTTTTTGTAGGTGGGTTTGATTTGGGTTTTGTGGTGTTGGATGGTTTCAAAGTGGAGGATTTAGAGGTGAAATATTTAGAGGTGGATGATTTATATGATGAAGGTTTGATTTTAGGTGGGAAGGTGGAGGCATAACACTTGGTTAAAAATGATGGGGAGGTTGATGATTTGGAGGGGGTAGGCAAAGGTAGAATAAAAGGAGGAGGTTTTGTTTAGGTGGTTTTGGGAGGATTTACCTTCTTGATATAAGGATGGGTTTCCAATATAGAAGGTAAGAGAGAAGGGGGTGGCACAGTTATGGTTCTAGATGGAAGTCTAGGTGGTTCTACCTTCTTGGCTAGTTTGGTCAAGGTTTTATTTTATGGACTAGATGGGTTTAAGTCTAACTTCAAATATGGGTGGATAGAGATAGGAGTAGGAATTACTCCTAGGTTCTTGATATGTTTGGTTAAAGGGGCATAATATGATTTGATAATTTTGGATGGGGGTGGTTTAGATGGTTCTTCTATGGTTTTAGAGGGAGAAGTGATTGATGAAGGGATTGAGGTGATGATAGGTTTAATGGTGGATGAAAATGAGATTAAGGGTTCATGTTAGTTTTTATATGGGAGATGAAGGTGATGCCAAAAGGTGGCTCAATCCAAATTGGGTTGAGAAGAGAATTTGAAGCTTTGAACTAGTCTAGAAAAGGGTATGTATATGGATTTGGTTCTTTGGGCATCAGATTTAAAGATTAGGCCCATAGGTTGAGGTGAAGGAATGGTTTATTCACCCTTGTCCTTAATAAAAGGTTCCAATATTTGGGAAGATGTTAACTTTATAGAGGGGTTAGGTAAAGTGATATGTTCTTGTGGAATTATTTCTAAAGAGAGAGAGGGTGACTCCATGGTGGGCGAGGAAGGTGGGATGACAATGGTTGCCTCCTTTGGTATTTATATCAAAGGAAAGGTGGGTAAGTATATTATCTCCTCGAGTGAAAGAGAGGAGGTAATTGATTCCTTTGTTTAGGTACCAAAAAGAATAGAAGGTGATTCAGTCACCTCAATAAGTGGAGTGGTAGAAGAGGTGGTTGAGGTAATGATTTCCTCAATTATAGGTTCACTAATAATAACATTGACTATATGGACCCCATGAGTGTGAGATGATTATAATTTATTGTTATCATGATTGATAACAAGTACATGATTGTGAAAAGGTTTTTAAATGATGTCAACTGACTAATTTAGGGGTGCATTGGGATTGTATAATGTAGGTTTACATTTATCAATAAAGTTTTGGATAATGGTTTTAATGGTGTTACACCTATTAACATTATGTATAATGACATGGTAGAAAGCACATAGATCATTATCATTTTACCAACTAGGCATATGGTGAGAAGCATCAAATTATAGAGGAGGTTTGATAAGTGGATTTTGTATGATGTTAGATTTGAGTAACTTGTCCAAAACTAAACCATATGACTCCCATAATGGAGTGAATTGAATTAGGGTAGCCCAATTTTGATTTCAAGTTTGTTGATTGGAGGGGTTAGAGTAATTGGTTTGGTTGGGTTGGTTGACAACCAAAGGTGGGGATATGTTAAGGACAACCATGCTTATTATTTCCTTTGGTTTGGTGTTGGGTTAGTTAGACTGGTTGGTGATTTTGGATGAGGAAGGGTCATTAGATTTAAAGCTATAATTTTTGTTTCTTAGCTTAAACTTCCCCTCATCAATGGCTATAATTTTTATTTTACAAGCCATGGTGAAAACCTCATCAAAGGCTTTGAAGGTTTAAACTTGTAGCATGGGGAAAATATGTTTGGTACAAGCACGAGAGAAAATTTCAATAGACTCATGCTGGGGAAAAAGAAAGGGAGTTGATTGATAAGACCTCTCCATCATGCTATGATATTAGCAATTGAATCATCATCAAACTACCTAATGGAGTAGAGATCATTAATGGATATTTTATTAGATATATAGATGGAGAAGTGATATTAAAAGGTTTGAGCAAGTTGAGATAAACAAAATATGGAGTGCTTGGTGAGATAAATATACCAATACAAGGCTGGTCCAAATAAATTCATGGGGAAGGTACGAAGGATAAGGGAATCATCATATGCAATCAAATAAAAAATTCATTAAATGATTTTAAGTGTTGTTGAGGGTCCTCCTTGATTTATAAGTTATGAAATTTAGTTAGTTTATATTGAGTAGGATAAGGCTATATAGGAATAGATGGATGAATAGGTTTATTTTAGATTTGATCATAATACAAGAGGTTGTGATCCCCAGAGATAGATGATTATAGGTTGGTCATTTTATCCATCAATGTTTTGACTAAATCTATTTGGGGTTTGGAAATTCCATAATTTAATGGTAAGTGTTGTTGAGGTTGGGTGGATGCAATATAAGGATAATTGGTAGAAGGTTGAGATGATGTCACATATTAATATGTGGTCATCGAGGGTTAGGATGATGCCACATAAGGGTTAATGGGTAAAAAAGACTGGGTAGAAGGTGCATATATGTATCCTTGTGGATTGGGAATATAATGTGGGTAGGGTTTCATAAGTATTTGTTCAGGGATTGATATTGGTTTATTTAGAGGTAGGAATGAATTTTTAGGTTAGAAAATTGATATGGGTTGGGTTGGAAGTGTGGATTAGGGGTGAGTGATAACTCTAGTACTAATAGGTGGAAGGGTAGAAGGCATAATAAACACCACATTTTGAAGTGGGGTGGATATTGGTTGGTTGGTAGTGATAATAGGAATAGAAGAAGATATCCCCAAAGTGGGTGGAGTATGTGTATCAACATATAAGATTGCCCCTATGTTGGAGGTGTTAGTTGGTATAGGGGGTGCTTGGTTATTGGTTGAGATGTTTGATTGAGTTTGGGTAGAGGTAGTGGATGAGATATTAATGGAAGAAGATGTTTAAATGATCATAGGTTGGGTAGAGGTAGTGCCAATCATAATATGGGGTGGCATCCCATAAGGTGGATCCATGGGAGGAACCAAAGTGGTAAGGGTATAGTGAGATAATGTGTTGAGGTAATGTTATAGGTCTATGAGGTTGTTATCAAGGAATGTGGCAAAATATGGATCACCTTGGACAACCATTTGAGGCATGGTAGGAGGGGGAAAATGATGGAGATAACTCTCAACATCTACAGTATACTCCATAGATGAAAAAGAAGAGGAAGATGGATCCTGGTTGGTTTGGGTCCTCATATTATCTAGTAAAGACCATGTCGACAAATAGAAAGGAATGAAATAAATCTTAGAACTCAAACACAAAGTAAGAGAGAAGAGAAATATCTGAAATAAATAAAAAGAATACACTAGAGTGTGTTTAAAAGCTTAGGATTCTTTTTATATCACTTTTGGCTTATACCTTAGAAAGTGTGAAGAAGAATGTTAGTTTATATATTATATGCTAGAAAGGAAGTCTAAGGTTGGTTTCAAGTGTTAAAGTCTCTCAAAAATATGTACTAAAATTTAGTACGTTGCTTGATATTGGGGTTTACCAACTCACTTCACACATCATAATGATAAAGGTGTCATGTGATTAGCCAAGATATACTAAACTTAAGAGTTTAGACTCAACCAAAGAGCTTGTTTTTTGGTTTCTCTTCTTGGTAATGTCCTTTAAGTAACATAGCCAAAAGGGTAAGCTTTACAACTAGGTGATGAAATCCTAGTTGGGCATTATGCCAATTGTTTCGATGTTTTGATTGATTATGTGGTTTGGTAAAGTGTGTGAGAATAAGAGTGAAACTATGATTGATTACTTTGATTTTAAGTTAACTAGATGCACTAAAAACATGCAAAAAAATAATGTATGAAAGGTTTATTTTATACCCAAAATAAATTTTCAATTTAATTGTGTTATTATAAAATAAAGGAATAAAAGGGCACCTAGATGCTACTAGGTCCCATCGGGTGTGCCAGAATGTTTCTCTCAATTTTTGTTTATTTCTTATTTAAAGAAGAAGTAAGAAACTAGTAATAAGAGTGTGGATGAAGAACTTGGTTATTTATGCACACATGATATAGATGAGGGTGGAGAGGTCCTATGTATCTTGGGAAGAATGACCTGTAGATAAGACATCACTCATGTAAAGGGGTTGTTATAAAGATAGTAAGGTGGAATACCTAGCGTGAGCTAAATCCAATAAGCGTGGACTTGTTAGGAGATTGTTGATACACTCTTTGATAATAGTTAAGTTGGAAGAGATAAAAGAGAAGTAATTACATCAAATAACAAAAATAAATAAAATGAAATACAATAAAAAATATATACTTGATAACTAAAAATAAAATAAACATAACAATAGTGGGTCAAGTTAGGTTTAGAAAATAGGCAAGGTCTCTATGAATAGGTAGGGACACAAAAAGTTATATTTGGATGGGGGTAAGGGGTTGGAAATAAATTATTGTTATTTCTTGCCACAATGACCTTCATTGGTTAGGGTGACCATGGGTGGTTAAGCTGACCCTCAATGGTTGGGTAACCATTGATGGTTGAGGGTGACCATCACGAATTAGAGTGACAATTGATGATTATTGTGGATTTTGTACGTGTTTAGAAAAGGAGTTATAGAATGGCTCAATTAATGGTATGGGATTTGGTTAAGGGTTTGGGAGTTATAAATTAAGATGTAGAGAGGTCTGATTGGGATATGGAGGTCAAAAATGAAAATAAGAAATTGGAAATACAAAGTGTACCTATTTTGTTGCTTGAAGGTTGATGGCTGATCCTAGGGCAATTTTAGAAGAGTAACTATACTTTAATTAAAGAGTAATTTTGGCATAGGTTTGGGTCTATATTTTATTTTTTGAACTAATAGAAGAGATACCTTTTGTTTGATGGATTGATCACCTATGAACTAGAATACTTGATTATGGATGTGATGATCTCTATTTACCTCTTACTCCCCTACTTTTATAGGCAAAGAGAGATGGAGTTAAAAGGTTCCATATGAGGTTAGGACTACTAATTTTTATGAACCATGATGTGTTAGCAATGGGTAAGTAAAAAAAATTAAATTATTCCATGTTAGCTTGTATACAATTGGTCAAGTTTTTGTTCAGGTGGTGGGGAAGGGACTTGACCATCAATGGTCAGGATAATTATTGATGGTGAAGCTAACCGTCAATCATCAAGTGTCGAAGGGTAAGTGTGGTAAAAAGGGGTAAGTTAGTGGTTTAAGGTTTTTTAGTTTTTCAAAGGGTAAAATTAATCCCAAGGGGGTCCTAAGGTGGTATAGGGTTATTTTGACATTCAAAACTATAGTGTGTAAAATTATAGTGTCTACATAGATAAATAATGCATTTTTGGTTCTCTACCATGCATTAGGACTTTGTATACATTGACATGGGTATATGTATTTTATGCATGTTTAGTTTATATTTTTTTGTTTCTAACCACCCACTTTATGACACAAGCTTTGGTGAGCACTAGATTAGATTTTAATTTCTTATTTATTAAAATAGAGTGAACATTAAACCTAGGAATCTTTTAGGGTTGTTGCATAGTTATGTTAGACTGTAGGCTTTGTAACCCTTCTTATCATGATGTATTATGAAAAGTGATCCCATAATTGGGTTTAATGGATCCACATATTTGTCATGCCCTTGCTTAACAAATGTATTCCCAATTGAAAGTGTAGATATGCTCTATCTTCTCTAAGCTAGGATTGATTTATAGACATGATGCATTTTTTATTGCATATAGATATGACCATATCAAATTTCAGAGATTATGGGAAAAAATTCATTCCATATGAAGGATTTATAGGGCAACTAACTCGCATATCTAGTTAATAGATAGTTTTTAAAACACTACTTCATGGTTGTGTCATCCAGAGGTATTAGTGATTAATGAAGGAACATAATAAAGGTAGGATTAAATTAGATTTATTAAATTAATATGTTATATTTCGTATATTATTAGACTCAAATTATTTATTTCTTATTTTAGAGTTCAATGATTTATAGGTTAGTTGTTTTGTTATTTCTTGTGATAATTAATCTAAATTATGTTTTCTCTAATTTAACCAAGTTAATAACCAAACCAACTGAGATTATACTTAAATAGACCTATGGAAAAGGGTAAAATTGAAAAATAAATAAAACATTGGACTTATGAAAAAATTGGTATATTCCTATGTTTAGAGTCTTTAGGATGGAGGCTAGTGATCATGATTTATTTTGAATTATGTCACAATTGAATATTTTTACCAAGTATGTGGAAGTTGCTCTCAAAGTAATTCACATGAATTTATAAAGTTTTGTTATTCACTGGATCAAGCACTTATTATATTAAATACTTATTTTAATTAATAATTCTTGGTATAGATGTGGTTGGAAAGGGTGTTTTGGCAATTATTTGTTTTATAACCATACCAACTCACTGGGTTTCCATATCTCCTCTTTCCAATTAAAAAGAAGTAATAAATCAAGAATAATATATAAATAAAATCAAAAGTATTTCATTATGAAATAAGTTTAGTATACCATGCATCATGAGGAAGAGGAATAGAATTAACCCAAGGTATCTTTATTGAGGATATGGATGCCTCACTGGAACCAGAGCAATGTTTGAGCTTACTTTCTTTTGTTGAAGAAACTAAAATAAAACCTATAGCTCCATCAAGACTTTGAAAAATAATCATAATTAAGGTTGAATTAACTTCATCATTATAAGACATAAATCCAAGGGTAAGAGGACAAGTATGTCATGTGAATCTGTTTAGGAGTCTCTTTCATATTTCGTATTTTGGTATTTTTTTGTGATATGATTCATGTTTGATTTTAGGTTACTAACCAAAGTTATGGGTTATAAAATTTTAAGCATGGGATATAATGAGAGGGGGAGGGTGAATCAATATATCATATATCTTATAAAACTTTCCCTTAATCAAATTTCACTTAACCAAACATTTAAGATATGCAATAAAACTGAAACAATAAACACCACACAAGATAGAGACAGACACCAGATTTAACATGGAAACCCAATGTGGGAAAAACCATGGAGAATAATCTCAAGTATATGAATGACCACCAACTCAAACAAAAAAATTCACAAGCACCAACCTACAGGAGCACCAACCCCTTTGCTGAGCATCAACACAACAATTATTCATGAGCACCAACCCACAAGAGAACCAACCCCTTTACTGAGCACCAACACAATAGCAACTCATGAGCCCTAACCCACAGGAGAACCAACCCTTTTGCTAAGAACAAACATAGAAACAATTTGTGAGCACCAACCCCTTAGATAGCCTTGAAAGTCTAAATTTAGTGCTTAGATAGTTTTGCAATGGAACATGTGTGTGTGTGTGTGTATTTATATTTTGAGCTATATTTGTAAAAATTTCCTTTTTATTTGTCCACATGATCATGTTGTATGCTTTTGTAAAGGCCAACTTAGGCTAATTGAAAACTACAAGTGAACTCTTATATGACTTTGACTATAGTTAGAACTTATGTTTTAACTATCACATGTAATGAATTTGGAGGATGTGACTACCCCTTCCCCAAGTATATTTAAATAACTTTAATCCATAAGATTGAAGGGGGAGAATTTTGAATATATAAAAGTTAATAAATTTCTATTATCTACTCATGTGTTTGTATATTTTCTTTCCACTGCCTATGTAATTTGGTTTTATTTATTTTGTTTTATGTTTCAATAATCCTTAGTGTGCAAACATTATGAATTGTTTATTTATTGTCTTGATTTATATATCAATCTTAGATGTGCAAAAATGATTTAATGATTGGTAAAATACATTAGTTAAGATAGTTAAGTTAATTGATTCATAATTCTAAGTGTGTATGAGTGCATTATTTTATATAATTTTTATGTGTGTGTAACAACTGCCTTAAATACCTCACTAAGCTTGAGCCATAATATCTTGAGTAAGAGTATTCAAAATCTTCCATATAAAGGGCAATATTTGATTGAATCCTATGAATTTCCTATATTGGTATTCCCTTGGACTTATAGCCATGTCTAGTTATGTGTGTGCAAAAGATTCTAGTAATAGGCATAGGTTCTAAAAGAAACTTGTCCACTTAGGAACCAACCAAAGAATTGATTTCTTAAGACCACACAACTTTTTTTTTGTATTACCCTTCCCTCCTTTTTGATTATTTTTGAGGCCTAACCACCTTATATTAACAACTAGACATCCATCTGACTCATATAGATTATAACTTCCTTTTAAAGAGATCACATGTATGAGTTTAAAAGTTGTGAATGGTTTATTTATTGTCTTGATTAATATATTAATCTTATATGTTCACAAATGATTGAATTATTGGTAAAATACATTGGTTAAGATAGTTAAGTTAATTGATTAATAATTCTAAGTGTGTATGAGTGCATTATTTTATATAGTTTTTATGTGTGTGCAACAACTACCTTAGATACCTCACTAAGCTTGAGCTATAATATCTTGAGTAAGAGTGTGCAAAATATTCCCTAAAAAGGGCAATATTTGATTTAAGCCTTTTATTTTCCTATATTGGTATTCCCTTGGACTTATAGACATGTCTAGCTGTGTGAGTGCAAAATATTCTAGCAATAGGCATAGGTTTTAAAAGCAACTTGTACACTTAGGAACCAACCAAAGAATTGATTTGTTAAGACCACAAATTTTTTTTTGTGTGTTACCCTTCCCTCTTTTTTCAATATTTTTGAGACCTAACCACCTTAGATTAAACAACTAGACATCCATCCAACTCATATAGATTATAACTTCCTTTTAAAGAGACCATATGTCTATCAAAAAACCTTGTCAACAACCCACATACTTTACCCACTATTCCATAAATAGGTTCTAAAGACAACATACATAGAACTCATGCTTTTGAGTGGAGTTCACCTCCATATAAATCCTAAATTTTTAGAGGTTGCATCATTGTCTATGGTGTGCATAAAAACCACATCAACATTGTTAGGAACATTAATTTTAAGTAGAATAGTGTTCTTATAGAAGAACATATAATGGGTAAAAGGAATATGGGATATGATGACGTTATTTTGGCTATCAATTTCCAAGATAAAATTAATTATCTATTAAAATATGTACCTTTTCATTAAATTCCATCGGCCCTTTTTTTTAAAGGATAATATTGACAACATTACATATGTTGGTGCTCCTGGTTCTTAGCAATAGAATGTTTTTGATGAAGGGGAGGGTATATTTCATGAACTAGAAGCTAGGGTGGAAAGGTTGGAGTGATAAGAATATTTTTGAGGTTAATATTTATAAACTATTATAGATGAGTAAGATGAACATTAAAAAATATATCTTTAACATTAATGTGTTTAGATAATTTATCAAACCTAGCAAAGAACAATAGATTGGGGTCCATATGAGCAAGAGAAATAGAAGTTCTAAGAAAGGCAAGGATACAAAAACTAATAAAAATAAAATGGAGGATATGGAGATTATCCTTAGTAACCAAGTTAAGGAATGGAATCATGTCAATAAGGACATAAATATGCAAACTTGTATATATTATCCTATTTTTTGGATTATGTCTTTATTATTTATTTGTTTTCAATACACAAATTTTTCATTGCACTAATGGTAACTAGTGTTTCTTTTCTCTTTGACTTGGGGCCTGGTTTTTGTAATGGGATAGAACTGAGTCAAAACTTATACCTTTACCTTTATAAAAAAAGTGTATTATCAAAGTAGATTATTAATATCTACAACTAACTTAATTAGACAAAGCCATGTATTTTTATAAGGAAACACCTAATAACTAGGTATAACTATCATTCAATCCTAAATAATGGCTTAGATTGTATTTTGAACCATATATGTGAATTATTATAATTATTAATGGTTGGGAAAGGGTTTCATTGAATAAAACACCAATTCAAACTAATTAAAGTTTTTTTTATGTTAAGTAATGTTGGAAAGTTGTCATGATGATGTCATGGAGATGATTTGGTAAGTGGATGAAGTTATTTGATAGTATAAGTGGCAATGACAAAGTGTGAAATGTGATTGTGCTTATTCTTATATGACAAATTGTGCAATATGATTGTTATTATATGCATGAAGGATGATTGGTTGATCTTCAACATTGACATCGATAGAGAGGATCAGGGTTGAGTATGGTGATTGGAGTATGTGAAAATGGTCCCTAAGATGTTATCTTCTATTTGAGATATTGTGGGCATAATTAGAATTGATATATCTAATCATAGTTTTTATTTGGACACTTTGGGTCTAGTGGTATAAAATTTGAGTTGGTAGTTTGATTATGTCACCATTTCCATGTGAGGAGTCAAGGGGAGATGTTCATATGGTTATGATAACATTAGTACTTAGTTATTATGTTTGGCATCTCAAGTCATACATCAAATTATGGTCAAATATATGAGGGTGAAAATTTGGCTTCTCAGTTACAATTCAATGTTTTCCCATAGCCAAATTTTTAGATTAGCCAGAGATAACTAAGTAAGCATGTTAATGAGGTCAATGTTTGCACATGTGAAGGTTTCAAGAGAAACTGATCATATGGGTTTGTTCAATTTTGGAACTATATTATTTGTGCTAATTTTTAGATCATGTGATCTAGCATATCAAGAGATATAGATGTACAAATTTGGGATCCTAGGCATATTGACTATGTTTTCCCATAGCCAATTTTGTAGTGTGTCAAAAAGAGATAAGTGAGAATTTTTATGGTTTTATATACTACACATGTGAAAGTGTAAAAATAAATTGATCATTTGGTTTTATTCAGTTTTGATCATAGATCATCTATGCTAAATTTGAGATCATCTACTAAAGTGCAAAATAAGTTATGGATGCTCAAAGTTAGCCTCTCAAATAGATTTGGACATGGTTGAATCTATGACGAGAAGGAACTTTAATGGTTTTATATATCACATGTGTAAGAGATCTAGGAGTAGTGTGTCATATGGTTAGATTATCCTATGTGATGAGATCATTTGGTCCAAGTTTGAGATCTTGCATTGAAGCATAGAATAAGTTATTGAGGTGTAAAAATGGATACTCATGCATATTGAAAGGGTCCCCATAATCATTTTGGAAGTGTTAAATCTTGAAAAAGATTGATGTTGTGCATTTTCTCCAAGGAGTTAGGAAGAAACAATATGAGGATAGTCAAATGATGTTTAACATCTAAGTAAAGGTACAAGATAATGATCCAATAATGAGCAAACATTAATATAATTGATCAAATATTGAGTGTTGATCATTAAAGTCCTAATTGATCCATAGAGATCGATGGAGTACATGGAGTCAATCTTTCACAGATACACAAGATGTGGTCACAGTGATAGAGGTTTAACAATTAAGAATTGGCACCTATGTGTTAAAAATCAATCAAGATCGATGGAGTGTATTTGATCAAAAGTTGAGAGTTCTTGAGATTTGAGCATAGTGTCTAAAATATAACTATGAGCATTTATATTTGAATATTTGAAATTACAAAGGAAAGAATAATGTCTAGTTTTTAGACCATATCATTAAATAAAAGATGAATTTGCTCATACAGTAAAAATAAAAGTGCTAGAGGACACTAAGGTTCATCTAGAAATATGGATTTGGATATTTCAAATTGTGTTCAATGAAAGATTTAGAGCTCAAAATTTGACTGTGTTTCTGTATATGTTATGTGAGTGACCTGAGAAGAATATTTGAGCTTATGTAGATGGTGTTTCACCATTTAATGGTGAATTATCTATTAGGGAGTATTATGGATGCCCTAGGGATGATATATGTGTATTTTAGAGGTGTGATAAATATATCTTGAGTATGAATAAATATTAATAATTTGATTTTATGTTTAGTAATGATGTTCTTATGTAAGGTCTCTATTTGAGTTGATTGAGCACACACAAAGGTAAACTAAGATGGCTATGATCTTTCAAGGATGTCTTAGGGGACATATGGAGGGGACCTATGTGTTTATAAGTTGTCCTATGTTATTATTATTCTTGGACAAGTGTCAAAGATAAAAATGGGTCTCCATAGAACTTAAAATTGACTTAGGTCTATTTTTTAAAAGGGAGTGTTCTTAAGTGTGACCTATGTGAGATGACTTGAGGGTGAAGGCATGTTTTATGGCCAATAAATAAATATTATGATCTTGATTAATTCATGATTACTGTATATATAGTGGAACCAAATGTATTGGGTTATAGACTTTGAAAGGGAGTGATTTGGTGTGAAATATTTGAGAGAGTTGAAGAGCAAAAGATAGGTATTATGCATATTGGTGGAGTTAATGAGTAGAAAAATTGGTTTACTATGTGTATGACCTATAGGTCATTTATATAATTATAATATAGTGTTATTATAGTCTGAAATTATGTGAAGACATGTGAGTATGCATATTAGGACTATTTGAGTGAAGGAGAGAGAGTGTAGCATGCCTATGTGACTGGCTTGTTTGAGAAAAAGAGACAATTTGTGTAGTTGTTAGTTAATCTAGAGATCCATCATTAGGTATTAAATACATTAGTTCTAATGTGGAAGTTTTCTTTCCAAGGAGGGTATAAAGGACTTGATCTTCCTTTAGGGGTAATTTCTCCTTATGAAATAGGGTTTCACTAAAGACCTTTGATCAGAAGGACTTGATCAAGGTTGTAGGTCAGAAGGACTTAGCCAAAGGTTCATGTTCAGAATGACTTGATCTGTCTCTTGTTTGTGATCATCTTATAAGATAATAGTCCACATGTTTATAGTCTTGAGACTGGTTTTCATTCCTAAAGATGGTTTCCCACATAGACCTTATGTTGGGTATGTGATCTTACATTATGTTTATTATTCACTACTATGAATAATATGTATGCTACATAAATGCTTGTGTTGAATGCTTAAGTATTTTCAAGGGTTTATAAATTGAATTGGATTATTTTCCATCATTGATTCACCCCCCATCATTGGATTGTACCTCTAAAAATTAGTATCATAACAAGGTCCTTTGGTAGAATCTTGACAGCTTGAAGGTTATCTAGAGTATAATGGCTAGTCAGAAGATGCAAGGTGGTTTTTCTACTAAGAAAGCACCAATGTTTAATGGATCCAATTGTGATTTTTGGAGTGATAGGATGAAGACATACATTATGTCCCTAGGGTTTGTTATATGATAATTTATTTGGATGGTTATATTTCTCTTATTATTCCTCCATCTAGTATTACAAATAAGAAGCTGTTAGAGAATAACTCTAAGGCAATGAATTCCATCACGTGTGGTCTTCTAGAAACTAAGTTCACTAAATTAATTCTTTTCACATATATCAAGGAAACATGGGATAAGTTAAAGGCTATTTTTGAGCAATATTCAAAGGATAATATTGATAATTTATATACTCATAAAAGGTAATATGAAAGTCTCAAGATGAATGAAAAAGATACTATGGCATCCTTTTTATATAAATTTGATGAGGTTGTGAACACAATCAAAGATCATGGAGAGAATCTTGAAAAGACTACTATTTTTTAAAAGGTATTAAGGTCTATACTCCCAAAGTTTGATCCAAAATTATCTGCTATAGAAAAGAATCATGATCTTACTCAATTGAAGATGTATCAATTGCATGGCATCCTTACTACCTATAAGATCAAGAAAAATCATGATATACCTCCAAAGAAGGAAGTAGCTTTCAAAAATGAAATACATATAAAGAAGAAGTTATAAGGTAATAAAATCAAAGAGGATAGAATTTATGATATAGATAAGGATGAACTAATTACTTTGATTTCATGTAAATTGAGAATAGGTTCAAGTATAAAGGTAAGCTACCCCTCAAATGCTTTAATTATGGTGAGATAGGACATTTTTCTAATAAGTGCCCTCATAAGTATAAGAATGATGTTAATGAAGAGCATGATCAAAATCATGATGATGGAAAGATATCTTTCAAGTTTGATAAAAGTAAGAAGGGATCCAGAAGGTTTGATAATAAGTACTTTAGGGACAAGAAGATTCTCTACACTGAAGAATATTATAGCTCATCAAATGAGAGTGAAGATAGTGACTCAAAATATAATCTTGAAGATGATGGTTCTAATAGAGATGAAGTTTTGCTCATAGCTGAGGAAGGAAGTTGTTCACATCAAAATGGGTCTACTTGGAGTGATTTATATGATGATGAAGATGAGGTGGACTATGAGATTGAATTAACAAATGCTCATGAAGAACTAAAGTTTGAGAAAAAGATTAATAAGAACATGAAATCTAAACTCAAGGAATTTGAGGTTAAATTTAATGTGTTTGAGGCAAGACTAAATGAAGATGCTAAGGAGCATGAAGATATGGTCAAACATCTTAGTTGTCAATTATAAATCCTATCTACAAGATTAAAAGCCAAAGAAGATGAATGTGCAAGGTATGTAATTGAAAATGAGTCATTTGAATTTGAGTTAAAGAAGGTATCTAGTAAATTAATGTTATTTATTATATTTTAAAAGAGATCAAATGATCTAGATAAAATTTTAAATGATCACAAGAATGCAAGTGATAAGACTAGTCTTAGATACAAAGAAGAACTAGAAATTAAAACTCAAAACATGTTGAATACTAATGTGAACAAGGTAGATCAGTATTTAAAGACAAATCATAAAGTAAGGAATGAAGGTGCTAAAATGATGAATAAAAAATATATCAAATAACCAAATGCCACTAGGTATGCAAATTTCAATGGTTACTTTTATATATGTAATCAGTTTGTGCATAGAGCTAGAGAATGTAGGAGACCTGCTAAGAATTAATTTTCATGGAACTATGATGGGAGTCATCAGTAAAAATGTGTAACAAAGGTTGAGTGCCTCAACTATCATGAAGATGGACCCTTTTTAAAACATTTTCTATCTAAGGTAAGATAAGCTGAGTTTCTTTCAAGAGATATTGAATGCTACAGTTGTTATGAACTAGGACACATTGTAAGATATGTTCTAAATATGGAAAGGCGTAAAGGTATTTTTGAAAAAAATATGGTGTGATTAAATTGTGAACAAAGAGGTAATATTACAATATTATACAAGTAAAGGCCTACAAGACAATAGGTTTTATCAAGATCCTAGAGTATAATAAATAAGACAAGTTAATACTCAGAAACCAAAGGTGGTAAGTATGAGTCATGAAGAGACTTTAGCTCAAAGTAATTTTTTTCTATGGTGGACAATGTTTCTAACGTTGAAGAGTCCTAAGAGTTCGCATTGTTTTCTCATGTTGAGAATGACGATACTAAGCTCAAGGAGAAGACCAAGGTGCTGGTTGAAGCTAGTTCTAAGGTATGTATGGATCCAAGAGAAAATCCTATTATTGTTGAACAAGTTATTAATAATGATAATATAATCTTAAAATAAGATTATTCAGATGAAGAGTTATGTCATGAATCTATGTCATCTCCATGTATTGATAATCCAATAATAGAAGAAAAGTAGAATGTGGTAGTAGTTGAAGAAGTTGTTTCTCTAAATCCAAAGAAGAAGAAAAAGAAATATAAGTATCATCTAAAGAGGAAGAGGAATATGAGGATTTGTATTTGTCTTAGGTAATTTAGGTATAAAGGGTGTCTCTATCTATGCTTCTTAATATACTCCTTTCTAGTAGAGAAATAAGTGTTTTTCTATTGTTTTTCAATTAAAATAGTCTACAAGGTTAGATTGAAGGTTCTTAGATGATACTGGAGGATTTGTGTTTTATCAAGGTCCTAAAATGGGTTATAAAATTCAAGGTTCCAAATGGTATGGAAGCTCAAATATTGGTCCATATGTATGAAATGGTTGTCTCTAGGTGTACAGGAAGCTTCAGAGGTCACCGTTGATTAGAAGGTGTTGTGTGGACTTTGTGTGTTTTAAGATTCTAGGGTTTTGGGTTCTACTATAAAAATAGTCTACATTATGATTTGAGGTATTAGTATTCTTATTTTTTTTAATGGGACAAATGGGTGGTCAAATAAATATTCAAAAATATTTTAAGGTTTGTGGTTCTCAATTTTTTTTGATTATGTCAAAATGGAGGGCTAATTAACTAGTAGGTTTGTGAAAGAAGTATGTTGTAGAGGATGATCCTGGTGATTAAAATTTTTGTGCTTAAGGGGGAATATGAGATTTATCTATATATATTAAGTTTTAGGATCTTATGTTATGTCTATTTAAAGTTGTGGACTCTACAAGTTCTAGGTAGGGTTATAAGAGGACTAGACTAGCCTAATGAGAAAAATAGTGCTTGTGTTCTATTTATCCAAAAGAGAAAAGTATGAATGTATTAAAGGTGAGTTATAAAATTGGTATATAACATGTTTACTAATTTTTGATTGGTATGATGCTCTATTTTTGGTCATGGAAGTGTCTTAATAGAGAAGTCTAGTAAGCCTGAATGGTGGTTCTTCATGGTATGTATAGATTTAAAGATCTTAAATGGTGAAATGAATAAAAATTATTAGGGGGAAGTCCCTCAGATATTTCATGGTGAGTTAAATTAGATTTCAATTCTTTTGTGTGTTCTTTCTTCATTGGTTGCAGTGCCTTATTGAAGATAGTGTATAAGTTGTCAGGACAAAAAGAGGTAGGCTCAAGGTAAGGGGGAGTTTGTATCATCTTTATAATATGGTCCTTTATTATTTTGTTAGTCTTTTCAAGTCCTCAAGATCATTCTATGCCCACTTTTTAATTTTTTAAAAATGGGATAAAGTACTTGTTGGGGAGAAAGTTCATGTTGTAGGAGTACTTTGAAGAGAGTGAAAGTGAGCTATATATTGCTATATTGATGGGTGTTGACATCAATGAAAAAGGGGGAGATTTTCTGAGAGTTATCAAGATGATTTCATGGTACTTTCATAGATATTCTATAGTAAGTGGATGAAGTACCTTGATAGTATAAGTGATAATGATAAAATGTGCAAGTGCTTGTGCTTGTTCTTGTATGACAAAGTGTGTAATATGATTGTTTCTATATGCTTGAAATATGATTGGTTGTGGTTGATCTTCAGTATTGACATGGATAGAGAGGATCATGTATAAGTATGGTGATTGGATTATGTGAAAAAGGTCCTTAAGATGTTATATTTTAATTGAAATCTTATGGGCATAAGTAAAATTCATTTGGTTGATCATAGATTTCATCTAGGCACTTTTGGGTCCAGTAGCAAAAAATCTAAGTTGGTAGTTTGATGAAGTCACCATCCCATATGGGAAGGACTCAAGCGGAGTTAGTCATATGGTTATGATCACATTAGTCCCTAGTTATTATGTGCTAGATCTTAAGTCATGTGTCAAAGCATGATCAAGATATGAGGGTGAAAAGTTTGATTCTTAGTCAGCATTCATTATTTTCCCATACTTAGCCAAATTTATAGATTGGTCAGAAAGCATTGATTAAGTATGTTGATGAGGTTAGAATTCACACACATGAAGGTTTCAAGACAAAAGGATTAGATGGGTTTGTTTAGTTTTTGACCTAATTTATTTTCACTAATTTTTAGATCATGTGATGTAGCATGTCAAGAGATATAGATGTGAAAAGTTGGGCTCCTAGGTATAATGACTATGTTTTATCATACTTAGCCAATTTTTTAGTGTGGCATAATGAGCCAAGTGAGAATTTTGATGGTTTTATATCTTACATGTGTGAAGGTGTCAAGAGAAACTAATAATTTAGGTTTGTTATGTTTTGATCATAAATCATTTATTCTAAATTTGAGATCATCTATTGAAGCATGTCAGAAGCTATGGGTTCTCAAATTTATCCTCTCAAGTAGATTTGGACATGGTTGACTCTATGACAAAATTTTTTAAGAAGGCACTTTAATTCATTATGTATTTCATGTGTGATATATCCAAGAGTAGTGTGTCATATGGTTGGATTCTCCTATGTGAGGAGATTATTTGATCCAAGTTTGCGATCTTACATCAAAGCATAGAAGAAGTTATTGAGGTGAAAAAATGGATACTCATGCATATTGAAAGGGTCCCCATACTTGGTAATTCTTGAAAATGTTAAAGCTTGATCAAGATTGATGGTGCACATGTTTTCCAAGGAGTCAGGAAGTAAGGGACGAGGATAGGTGCATGATGTTTAAGGTCTAGGCAAAGGTATAGGATAATGATCCAAAAATGAGTGGGTGTTTATATAGTTTATTTAATGGTGAGAATTTATCATTAATGTCCTAGTTGATCTACAAATATTTATGAAGCATGTGGAGTCAACATTTCAAGGATGCATGAGATGTGGTCAAAGTGATAGAGGTTTAGCAATTAAGAATTGGTGCCTATGCATTAAATATTGATCAATATAAATGGAGCATATTTGATCAAAATCTAAGAGTTCATGATATTCAAGATTAGTGTCTTAAGGATAACTATGACTGTTTATATTTGAATATTTGAAATTGTGAAGGAAAGACCAGTGTCTAGTTTTTGGACCATATCTTTTGATAGAAGATGAATTTTATCATGTAGTAAAAAGAAAAATGGTAGAGAAATATAATATGCATATGTAGATATGGATTTTAATATCTATAATTGTGTACATAATATATTTTGATCTATAAATATGATGATGTTTTTTAATATGTTCTGCAAGTGACCCAGGAATAATATTTAACCTTATATAGATGTTTTTCTAATGTTTAATGGTGAATTGGCTATGGGGGAGTATTTTAGACTCCATGGGGATGATTTTTGTGAATTTTAGAGGTGTGATAAATATATACTGAGTATTAATAATTTTAAATAATTTGACTATATGTTCGGTAATCGTGTTCCTATGCAATGTGTATGTTTAAGTTGATTGAGCACACGTAGATGTAAATTAAGATGATTGTGATATTTTAAAGATGTCTTAGGGAACATAAGGAATGTAAATATGTGTAAGTGTTTGTATTATGCTTTGAGAAGTTTTAAAGACCTGACTGGGTCTCCATAGGACCTAAAAGTGACTTAGGCCTATTTTTGGAGAGGTACTGGGCTTAAGTTTGACCTATGTGATATGCCTTAATTGTGAAGTCATGTTTTATGGCCAAAAAAGAAATATTGTGATTTTGATTAATTAATTTTTAATATATATATAGTGGAACAAAATGTGTTGGGTTATAAACTTTAAAAGGGAGTGACTTGGGTTGAAAGATTTGAGAGAGTTGGAGAGCGAAGGATAGGTGGTCTGCCTATTGGTGGAGTTAATGAGAACAATAATTGGTTGATGATGTGTGTGACCTATAGGTCATGTTTCTAATGATATTATAGTGTGAATTTGTGTGAGGATATTTGAGTATGCATATATGGACTATTTGTGTAAAAAAGGAGAGTGTGGAATACCTTTGTGAGAGGCTTGTTTGAGAATGAGATAGAATTTGTGAAATTGTTAGATAATCTATATATCAATCATTAGGTGTTGAAGACATAATTTATAAGGTGGAAGTGTTCTTTCTAAGGAGTGTCTAAAGGAATTGATCTTACTTAGGGGTAGTTTCTTTTTACGAATTAGGGTTTCACTAAATACATTTGATCAGAAGGACTTGATCAAGGTTTTAGGTTAGAGGACTTGGTAAAAGGTTATTTATTGGAAGTAATTGATCAATGTCTTACTTATGATCAGCTTATAGGATAGTAGTCCATGTGTTTATATGCTTGATAATGGGGTTTATTCCTAAAGAGGTTTTCCCACATAGACATTGTGTTATGTATGTGATCTTGAATTATGTTTATTGTTCACTGCTATGAATGATTTGTAAACTTTATAGATGCTTGTGTTGAATGATCAAGTATTTTAAAGGGTTTTTAAATTGAATTGAATTATTTTCCATCACTAATTCACTCCCCACCTTAGTGTACTATACCTCTAACAAGTAATAAATATAACAATTACCTAATGATTCCACCTTAATACTATTACAATCATTTTACCATGATTTAGTATTTAAAGTTACAACAATGATTTCAAATATTCAAACCTTAGATTACTCTTCTTTTTAAATATTATTCTCTACCTTTTGATAGCCTTGATAACCTAATCATGTAGATTCAAAGTACATGGTATTGCACCATTATTAGTTATTGGTTTATCCCACTTAAAAAATATCTACCATCTGAACACTAATATTAGATTTAACATCTAATGGATAAGGTAAGGAGTTAAAATTTATGCCTTGCAAGAGATACCATTTTTTTTCCAAAACTAGATAACACTTAAATCTGATTTGGGTTTTTTTTAAGGTTTCCCACTCACAAACCAACTATTATCATAATAAATAATCTCATAATAGTCCATCCTAATCATTATCAAATAAACAAAGAATTAACATATCCAAAAATGTCAACAAGTCTAAAGTAATTTTAAAATAACTAATAACTCATTCCAATAGATAGAGGGAATTTTAACAAACACCTAAGTTTTGTTCAAAATTATAATGATGATACATGATACTAAATTACATATGAAATAAAAATAGTAATTGAAATTAAATATAATGACTCTTGATATATTTCATGTTTATATGTCAATTCCCCACCTATTCTAGTTTATAGCATAATAAGATGTGAAATTTCATTCTATAAAGATGTGGACCACTCTAATTTTTTAATGTAGTTATTGCCATTATCCATATAAATATAATTCATATTAACATACTTATAATACATTCATTAAGATGAATTTAAACTCATATAAATTACCACTAGGCAAGGTTGTCAAATATCTATGCATAAGAAGACTATAGCCAATTGTTAGTGCAATGTTTAATTAAGGTATACTTACCATGAATTAAAAAATGCTTAATTGTAGCATGCATCAAAGAAGGAATATAAATAACAAAACAACATTATATATTCACTCTTCCCTTAAGGTAAATCATAAAAATAATATAAATATAAAAAAACCATTTGAGAATGGGAGGCAACCACTTGTACTCAACAAATAAATTTACACATGAAGAATTTTCAAATGGTCATGCACCAAATTTTATCAACAAGTAATTTGAAGATATTATTTATTTATAATTTTATATCAAGTATTTTAGATAAATTATTAATATTAACATGGCATTGTCTTGTTTCAAACAGACAATAATAGGTGGTCACCATTTTTTAAAAACATGGAGAAAAATAATATTGTACTTGATATTATTAAAATCATAAAAGGGATGTAGTGTAATGACTAGAATATTAATGATCCACCAACTATGAATAATATACACTTAAATATAATTATAACACTAAGTTAAAACCAAACACTTGTGAATTTATTAAAAAAACATTTCCTAGTAAATATACGTAATGATATAATGCACAAAATAGTTTTTTTACAAATTAACCTACTAATTTATAGAACCATCTTTCATTCAAGGACGTAAATCATAATGGTGTTCCTACATATATTTAAAAATTGAGATCATACCTTAGCATAGTCAATGATAATATAAATCTCATGGTAATATTTGTTCTATATGCATATAATATAACATAATCAAGACCAATCAATATGCACTAAATAAAACTAGTCAATATTATTATTAATAAGTTCACTTTCGAGGTGAAATTGTAGTTTATTAAATGCTTTAACTTTATTATATACCATAATTCATTCCACTTTGTTACGAAAAATGTACTAATGTGTGTGTGTGTGTGTGTGTGTAATTTATTAATAATAAATAAAATAAAAATATATATTAGTTAAGTGAAATGATTAAATAAAAGCACATTGTCAATCATATTCAATTCTAATACTTATTCCTAATTTAGATTATGTATATCAAAATAAATTTTGATCATGTAGTAGTTTTCATGACTCAAAATGTAGGGTATCCAATCCAAGTATAATTATAAATTACCACTCAGTTAACCTAGGCACCAAACATTCCAAATTTTAGTTCACAAATAAGAATGTAAAACAATACAAATTTAAAATGGGCATCTATTAAAATCAAGTATATGTATAGGCCACACACTAGTTATTGGCATTAAAACTTATCAATCATTACATTAATTTTTGATGCACAAGAGTTATCACAATACAAGAAATATGTTAGAAATTGAAACATTAAATGAAATTAATAAGATTTTTATAACCCAACGAAACATTTAAAAAATAATGCATTCTTATGTAGAATCACTTATTTCTCTCCCAAATATTGATATGTTTGTTTTAATAAATAACTAGGCCCTTTGTTGATATCAGGTAGGTCTTGTAGCCTCATATATACATTATTATTCACCCATACCCATTTTTGGGTTTACTTGCATATCCATAATGTTTGTATTTTCACACCCATAATCAAGGAAACATGAAATTATTCACTTCTTTGATCTTATTTACTTTACAACATAATCATTAAATATAGACTAAAATTGCATTTTATCCTACATGTTTTTATTTTCCTAAGCTCATTTTTTAGATTTATTGTATATACACAATGATTGGATTTTGGCATAAGCAATCAGGACTACATGAATTTATCAACTTATTTGTTCTTATTTCCTCTAAAAATAATTTTTATCATTGCATACTAACTAAGTTACTTATTAATCCTTTGTTTTCATTATGTATTACTTAAAATACATCAACTAATGTGTATTAATTTGAACTCTTTATTAACCACTAAGTTGATATTTAATTACTATACCTCTAGAAAAAATTGTAAATTATTTTTATTTTAATTCATGAAAGTGTAGATAACTACTTTCATTCATATAATTATACCCCATTAAAAATCTAAAATAAATGTGTTTTGACCAGACCTCAACCTTACATTAAATATTTAAAGTATGGATGGAGCAAGGGTTAATGAAGATTTATAAAATATATTTTTTATTCAAAAAAATATTCACCCACCTATCATATCCAAATTTTCTAACTTTTTAGTTGTACTAATTTTCCTTGTTTTCCTAGGATGTCTTGTTGTTTCAAACTATATTTGTGTTATGATTTATATGTAATTAATAAGTTTTAGAATTAATTTATATTTTATAGTTTTTTACATTGTAATTTTTATCTTCTACAATAATTTGTATGTTTATTAACTTTGTACTTGTGTTATTGATTATTATTTCATCTTTATAGGTAATTTAATAAATGAACTAGGCTTATAAATGGGAAAATATAGTGAACAATTTAAACATCAGCATACATGTATACATAGGTTAAATGATGATAAAGACACAAAAACATTTTGACCATTTCCTTAATTTTTCATTTCATGATGTGTTAATATAGTACTATGCATAAATTCATTTTCCTTATTATGTCCCTATACAAGGGTGGTGATATTTGATAATTATCAGTTCTAACAGTATGATTGGCATAACACCAATAATGATTAATCATACGTATGTATGTATGTGCACATTGATATTTTAGGATTGTTATGGATTTTTATGTTATACCACTTATTTGTGTAAATTATTGTTGTTGATTTATTATAGCTATACTTATAGTGCTCACTTTATATAAAGATCTTGGTCATTGTATTAACCTCAAAGGACATTATAATCATATCCAAAATCTTTGTTTCTTAATATTATCATTTTTTATAAATTAATAAATAATTAAAATATTTATTTCATATAATTAAGATCCACAAATGCATTGACCTTAGGCTAGGTAGATTGTATAAGATATAAACAAAGTACAATAAATGAGAGGGAAAAAGGAGATAGAGAATAAAGTAATAGGTTGATCCCAACTTCATGGATTTTGAGAGAATATATGATATGTAATTATGATGCACTTGTATTTTGAGCTTCCATTTTTTCCTGTCCCTATTTTTTATTAATGGAGTTATTGGAAGTGTTTTTCTATGGATTTATTTGATTTGGAAGGTGTCAAATTGACAAATGAGAAAGAGAGGAAAGCAAAGAGTTAACCAGAGAAAATAAAACAATCTTATAAGTATCCATCAATTCATAAGTGATTTTTAATTATTTTATTTTCTCTCCTTTTATATCATACTATTGTATGTTAGTGGCATGGAAAAATTAGTGGTATATGAAATCAATTAGTGAAGGAATAATAATAACCCTATTAGGTATTTCATGCCTTGTATGATTTTCATTCACCTTATCTTCACCAAATGATTCCATCTACAAACCTCTTAAAAATTATCTTTACATTTTCCTTATTTGTTCTAGTTTTATCTTGGAATGAAGTTGGACTCTGTTTTTATAATATCTTTTTGGAATAAAATCTAATATCCTTCTCACTTTATTTGACAAATGTGGTTAAATTTTCCACTTGTTTTCTTGCCTTAATTTGATGCAAGTTTAGAATAATTGTTATAAAAATTATATGGTTGAATTTTTTAGATGAGACATATCTATTGAATGTGTGAGCTCAATATTTTGTTATTTGTGATTGTGTTAATTTTTATCATGTAAAAAAACCCTAGTTTTAATGGTGGAATAATAAACCATACACACACACTCTTGATAATTTACTTGTGTATTATTTTATTAAATTTTTGAAGGGACTATTATATGATTAGGTTGATGGTTGAGTTGGTAAGGTTCGTTGATGGTTGGGATAATATTACTCATTTCCCTTACTATCAAAAATTACATGATGAAGTTTATGGTTGGATGGATTCAAATAGATGATTGTATTTACTATTTAATTGATGTTTTATAGCAAGTTTTAATTCTTGCATTAGTGTTATAGTGTTTATCTAAATAATATAATATGTTATACTAATATTATATATTTTTATGTAATATATATATGTGTGTGTGTGTGTGTGTGTGTGTATATGTATATATGTATATATATATAAGTATATATATATATATATGTATATATATATATATGTATATATATATATATATATGTATATATATATATATATATATATATATATATATATATATATGTATACACACACACACATACATACATATAGATACATACATACATATATAAATACATACATATATATATATATATAATATATGTATATATATATATATATATATATATGTATGTATGTATGTATGTATGTATATATATATATATATATATATATATATGATATTTTTCATGATCTACTTAATCTTGTGAAATTATAACGGTTATTGGTATTATTAGTACACTGGAATAGTGTTACCTTATTATGTCAAGACATTGTACTCATTCCATATTATGATTGAACATATATTTAATTTATTTATGATCGATTCTAATTGTATGTTGGATATTTTATGCATTCACTTGATTTATTGGATAATAGTCCAACGTATTTTTTACTAGCACAATAATTACACTATATAATAATATGATGGTTCATATATCTCTACACTTTAAGGTTTGACTATATATTTGATATTTTACTATGTACCATTTTGTTTATTAGTTGTAACATTAATAAATATATTAGAATAATATCAAAATAAATCATGCTTTGTTAACTAAACAATTATATTCTATGTTTGCATAGTGTTTAAGTGGATGATTTTGACTAGATTACTCACTATTTATTTTTGAATATGTATTGTATTTATTTATGGTCATGACAAGGAAGTGTGTTGTATATATTTATTTTATTTTTTAATTTTTAATGATAACTTAAGGGTGGTATGATTGTGCATATATTTTAAAGATGTTATGAAATATCTAAATAGATGGAAAGCATTGTAAGTATGCACCATATAGATATTTTACTTTAATATCATTTATTATTTGTAAATATAATTATATTTAAAAATTTAAAAATGAAATATTGAGCATAAATAATATATTGTGTTTCATGTTTTTGTACATTACATAGTTAAAGGTCAGTGTGTGCATTGAAAGGAATATTGACTGTATGCTCTCTTTCTTCCAATTATAAGTTTTAATTCCATAATAGAGATGTGGATAGTCTATTGATATCATGTCATCAATAGGTATATATCCTCATTGTCATGGTTATGATGTTACTGAAAAGAGGATTTTTAGAGCATATTAAAATACTTGTGTTCCTCAATTTAGTACATGAGGTGTTTCTATAGAAACCCTAATAGGGTAAATTTAATGTAGAAATGGATTGTATATTCTTTTGTTTGGTGAAAATAGTGTAATGACCTCTAATAGGTTTTATAGCTATAGATCATGTTCACCTTTCATATTAAATTAAAGATAATGTTTTGTTAACTCTTATGAACATTGTAACTTGAAGAAATTATTATTTGATCATTAATTATATCTTCGTATAATTGTATCATTTTATTTAATTGATTATTATATCATATTAAAATTATGATAACCAAGCGTACTATATTGCACTCACAAAAAGTATCTTAATTTATAACTTGACCTTGCAGTATTGAGGGCATTCTCTATGAATTTAGGTTTTTACTCATTTTGGTTGATGTAGCAAAAAAATTCAAACAAGAATGTTACTCACTCTTCTAAGGATCTTGTGAATATTGTGATGTTGTAGATAAATTATCCTTAGTTGATATTATTATTGGAATCAAATTCATTAGACCAAAATCCGGTTCTCATGTTTAATCTAGAATCTAACTTGGAAACATTTTATTTATTTATGGTGGTTGTTTTGTACTAAGTGATAAATTATTGTTAAGGAATATTTCAATAATTAAACTTGAATTTTCATACAAAAATCATGTGATTATTTTTTATTGACTTGGATGGTTAATAATATATATTCAAATACATATAATGTGGTTAAGGCCATAGTAAAAATAAATTATTTAAAATTGTAAGTATTAAGGCTAAAACTTTAGCTTTAATGATTTTAGTTAGTGTGTCTATTATGAATTTTAATTTTTAAAGAGCTAGACATTTTTGTTAAGAGTCACTTTTTACTTGGTGTTAAATTATTTTTAAATAAAATATTCTTAGAATGGAAATTATGTTTAAATATAGTAGATTTTTAAATCATTTCTTTTCATTACAGTGATTTTCATGTTTAGGTAGACTAGAGGCATTATGTTCTTAAATTTTTAAACTATGAGAGTTGAATATTCTTGTTAAATCACATTGATTTAAATAATAATTAGGATTTAATATTCACTTTGTATTGGACATTAGGTTATTAAATACACTTACTAATATGTAATAGTTTCTAATCTTGTGATTTGAAATGAGTTTTTTATAAATATTTGTTTACTTATTATCAAGGAATATTTATTGAAAGGCAATATTTCATACTTTGATCATGAATTAATATTATAGTGATTGTACTTGTCTTGATAATACTAAAGGAATCATGTTTTTAGTTATTAATTAAGAGAAAAATTATTTTTGTATTAAACATATATGTTGTACTTGGATTTCACTTAATAGTGTTTGACGAAAAAATTATTGTAACTTATTTCATAATTTTGTTTCCCCATTATAAGTAATTTTCTCATGATTTTTAGGTAAATTTTGAATTATAAATTATTGTTACACTAATTTTATTATCCTTTAATTTTTTTATATGAAAGATAATTCTGAATTGAGCAAAGTATGAACAAACCTACCTTGTTAATATTATTTTTTATAATAACTATATAAAATGATTGTGTTAAAAATTATTTTAATTATTTATAAAATTATGATGTTGTATTTCCAATTATTAATATTTTCTATAAGTTTTTTCATCACTATTAAATATGAATCTATATCACTAATAGTGTGGTAGTGTATCCTCTATTCTAAAATTTACAAGTAAGGATTTTAAAACTTTTTCCTATTAGAAATTGAGTATGCTTAGGTATAATTTTCTTGAGGTATTGATAAGAGGTAAAAATCCAACGTCTTATCTTGATTATGGTACATTACATGAGTTTAGTATATTTTAATTCATTTCAATTAGCGTAGGATGAAATCTTATCTGGTGATGGTATGTAATGTGAATTTTATTCTCCAAGTCCTTAGGACAAGTTGAAGCCTATTGTGTAGTTAATTGAATTTTTGAGTTAGAAACAACTAATTTACTTAATGAATCTCATATAAATTAATCCTAATATGCTAATTTGTGTGTTACATGTTAGCATAATGATCAATAATAACATGTTTATAAATTGATTAGTTATTAGAAGAAGACCTATATATCCTCAAAAACTAAAAAAAATGTAATTCAAAATTTTGAGAATATGATATTGGTATCAAAACATAGGTTCCTACCCTAGTGATCTATGGAGAAACTTTTTTCTATAAATGTTAGCTTGTGTATATTAGGATGGTTAGAACATGAACAAAAACATGTGATAATTTCAACAACCCCACTAGAGGTAAAAGAGTGTGCAAGAGGTCCAAAATTAATAAGAGAAGTAATGAGCGCACTCTTTTTGATGGAAACACCAATAAAAATGGTGTTGATAATAATGCCAAATATCATGGTAACTTATTAGTGAGGAATGATGAGGTTTTTGTTGTTATTATTAGACTGTTCATCGACTTTTAATAAAGAATAAAAATATCAATAAAATTAAATGTCCAATTTATAAGGTCATGAAAATAATAATTGATTGGAGGATAAATTCACGGATATAGAAGATGATCTTTATTAATCTGGACCTACTATTAATCCTATCATGAACAATCTCAAGAATATCCTATCTCTACCTATATTAGGGGTTAATATTTAAATGTTGTTGAAACATGACAAGTAAGCTTTTAGAAATATTTACCATGCATAATATGCACTCTAATTTCAAATAATGTAGTGGAGTGTATCAATTAGTGGGAGATGTTACCTTTTTGTGTAATCATATTCTTATTGTCAATGGGTAGGGACCTCTCACTCTTACTTGGGATATATTTTTAAGTTAATTTAGAAAAAATAAGTAAATTATAACTAAAAATATTAGAAAAACACTAAATATTATTTTTTGAAATAGGTTATAATGAGTATAATAGAGTATGAGATAAAGTTTTATAATATCTTGAAATTATGTTAATTATAAACATGATGAGGAGATAAAAGTCACTAAGTTAAATTTGGTATTATGTGAGATATTTATATATGATTTAAACATAAATGACCTTCACACTTTTGATACTCTAATTTAATATGCACATCAAGCTGAGGAGAAAGAGAATTTTGGCCTTAAGGCAAGACAAGAATTAATATATAATAGGTTGTAGTCCAAGCCTAAGACTATTATCTTTCCTATTATGAATAATTTTAAAAATAAAGAATAAAAAATAATTTTATGAAGAATAAATATAATTTTGGAAGATTTTAAAATGTTAATATAGGTTCAAAGCCTCAAAATGTCTAAATGTAAACCAAAATAAATTTCATGTTAACTTTCATGGACCAAAAACTTTTGAAAATTTGTTACTTTTACCTATAAAAGGCACTATGCAATCCTAATAATTTTGATATAATCACTAACAATAGGATTTCCCAAATATAAGGATTAGTTAACCCATAAATCACAGGGTTTATGTTGAATTTGACAATCATAATGTAGACTTACAATCCATCCTAATGAAACTCGAGGTATAATTTCTAATTGTTACTTGGATATTTTTATTTATTATAACAAGTAGTTTTATTTCCTATTAAACTAATATTTAAAAAAAATAAAACCGAGTAAATTAATAAAAGGATGGGATGTATATTTTTTCAAAGGCAAGATTGTTTTAATTTTAGAATGCATGAACAAACTGAACTTGATCTAGGTATCTTTGAGACCAAGTTAAACTCATTTTAACATATTTGGATTCTAATGACTAAAATAACATAAAAATATTATGTATTATTTCAAAAAAAATTGGTAATGTCTTCATGACTTTGGAAATTATGTGAAAATCAAAGGTATTATGAGGCTAGTGTCCCATAAGATCCTTTTAGCCTTGAAGATGAATTATTAAGTTCATAAGGGTTGCAAGATCTATGGTATTCATATGAAATATATTTACAATGTGGCATTATATAATTATAAATAATTTATGGTTTAGATATAATTTAGGGATGTATTCCATGAATATATTCATTTTTTTCCATTTAAAAGGAAGTTTGACTTTATAATTGATATTGTGCCTAGATCTACACCTACATCTAAAGCACCACATATAATGAATGTGTCAAATATTAAATAATTTAAGGTTTCTCAATATGAAATCATAAATAAAATGTTAATAATTCAAAGTTATTCACTTTTGGGATCCCCCATTATCTTTGTTAAGAAGAAGGACTAAACATTGATACTTTACATTGACTATAAGATTATGAATAAGGTCATAATTAAAGATAGGTATCCTTTACTAAGGGTTGATGATTTATGTAATTAAATGAAGGATTTTATAGTTTTATATAATATTTTTATTTAATTTTTTTACCACCAACTTATAATTAGTTAAGAAAATATATATGAGAGTGTGTTAATAGCTTAGAATGGCCATTATGAGTTACCTTTCATACCCTTTAACTTGCCCAATGCACCTGATGCATTTATGAAAAACATGCTTAGGTATTTATTGGATTATTTTGTGCTCCCTTTCTGGGATGATATATATTTTATTATAGGAAATAACCTAAGCATGAGAAACATTTACACTTAATCTTATAAATACTAAGGATACACTAGTTTAATGGTAACCTTTATAAATTATCCTTTTCTCAAGATAAAATGCATTATTTTGGCTATAAATTTTCTAAGGAATATATTAATTTTTATCTTTCTAAGATCAAATTTATCAAGGAGTGTCCTAATCCTATAAATTTTCATGAAGCACAAAATTCATGGGAATAGGTAGGTAATACTATATATTTCTTGATTTTTTTCTAGAATAACTAGTCATATCACTTCTTTGTAATGTTTTTTTTTTAAGAATCCTTTGTATGAAGATTTTTTTCAAATGTTTATTTTATTTTTATTATTTAAAATCATAATGTTAATTTTAAAATTTGGTTTGATGCATCTGTTAATGGTTTTGAAGGTATTTTATTTGAGGATGGTAAAGTAGTTAATTATGAGTATTTCAAACTCTGAGTGCATGAAAATAATTATCCCACTCTTTATATATATATATATATATATATATATATATATATATATATATATATATATATATATATATATATATATATATATATATCTGTGTGTGTGTATAATAAATTATGCATGCACTCAATTAATGGGAGCATTTTCTATTGACGAAACATTATAAAGTGAAATGTTATCATGATAACCTTTAACGCTTATATTTTCAAGATTATCTAAATTTAAAGGATCATATATGGTCATAATTTATGTAAAAAAATTATATGTATATTTCCTATATTAAAGGTTGGGACAATAATGGTGTTTATGCACTCAAAAAATAAACTTATTTTGTTGTGATTTTTATTTTGAATCCTAATTTAATAAATTTTATGATGGAACAAAAACTAATTGATGGAATTTTCAAGTAAATTTGTCTAAAATTAGACAAATAACCTTTGGATAAGGATTTTTTAAATTATTATTTGGAATCAAATGGACTTATAAAGTATCAAGTTAGAACATATGTTCCATATTATTATAATTTAAGGGATAAAGTGTTGGAATAAGGTCATATTGTACCTCATATTTCTCATTCAGATGTAAGTAAAATGAAATATGAAATCAAAAGGTTCTAATTGCTCCATAGATTAAAGAAATATGTGGCTACTTTAGTGGAAAATTTCTTAGAATATGAACATGTTAAATTTGAGCATTGACATCTTCATGGTTTTCTCTATCCTTTTGTTATACCAAAATACAAATGGGTTGTAATTTATATGGATTTCATATTGGGATACCCTAATTATCGAGGTTGGTATAATAGTATTTTTTTGGTAATTGAAAAAATCACAAAGGTTTCACATTTTATTATAGGTACTATTATTAATGGTGCTCTTAATTTTTCTAATTATTTTTTGAAGGAAATTATTCACCTTCATAGAGTCCCTAAATTTATCATCTCTAATAAAGATAAGTTTTTGAATTCATGTTCTTAGCATACTTAGATTGTTTATTTTAGGACATGTTTAAAGTTGCATTCTACATATCATCCTAAAATAGATAGACAAATTAAAAGGTTAAACCATATGGATGAATATATATCAAGAATGTATGTAATGGATTATAATTTTAAGTGGGAATAATATCTCCACTTAGTTTAATTTTATTTTACAACACTTATCATTCTATGACTAACATGATCCATGTGAAGTCTTTAATGGATGAAAATTTTGAACTCACTTTATTTGGGAATGTACAATCACCTAAAAATGATACTTGAGTGTTAGGAATGCTACTTGAGACCACCTATCCTTATATTATCCCTAGACCTATCTTAAGGATTGTGCAGGCCATAAGCATCCTTAAACATCCCTAAACTAGTCCTAGACCCTCATTCCTACATCCTAGCCCTTCATGCCTCATGTTCTACCACTTAGATACTAGAACCATAATAGGGATAGTAGTACCACATGGTGCTAGTGTCCCAATTTCGGTTCTACTATATTTTCCCTCATTTTTTCACAAATAGATATATTTTCAAATCTTAGACCACCTAGGGTTGGCCTAGACCTCTTTTAACACTTACATTAGAATTTGCCTAAGCAATAAAACAACACACACGCACACACACACACACACACACACACACACACACACACACACACACACACACACACACACACACACACACACACACACACACACACACACACACACACACACACACACACACACACACACACACACACACACACACACACACACACACACACACACACACAACACACACACACACACACACACACATGAGTTTTATTCCTTTTACCACCAGGTGAAAATTAGATGAAAATTAAACATACAAACACATAACAAGTTCTGCATAATTAAGGTTATCAATCCCTATTCAACCCTACTTATGTATATGACCATTTATAGACTTTTTAACCTTAGATTACTTATACAAAAGTCAACCATCACAATAGATTCAATTTCACTTACTCTAGAACTTAGGTGGGGATAACTACATCAGCTAGATACCTCTTTAGAGTATTGGTATGTAGGAAAATATTCTTAAAGAGGGACATTGAAGATGTCTAGCCTACCCCATTAAAAACACATTTTATTTCTTGTATCAACTAGATACTCTAAAAACATGGAGGATTAGGTTTTTTATCATAAAATATGTCAAAATAGGTCATCTATATGGTTCCATAACTTGTGCACATAGGAATAAGCTTGATAGACCTAGAAACAAATGCACCCAAAAGCTCTAAACAATTTTGCACATAGGAAACTACCAAAAAAATAGGGATACTAGTGCCACATGACACTACTATCTTATTACTTTTATACTATAAAAGAGTGTTTTTAACACATGTATCATATTTTGATGCTTATACCAACCTTTACCTCAACTTAACCTCTAGATCATCTATCTTTATCATTTTCTAGCTATGTTCTCATTTACATTATTTATTTATATTTTTATAAAGCTAAAATTTAGTCAATTTAATGACAAATTAGTGGCTATATTTATTGCATATTTCTACCCTAATTTACTACACTCAAATCTTTAAGAAATAGGATTTACATTCATCTAAGTCCTAAAAGGTTAAAACATTTGGTGAACTTGAGTTACTTCAAATACTATTCAAACCCTAAACCTAATTGCTCTTAAGCTTTATATCATTTTTATTTATATGGTTATATATTAGTTATAAAATTTTAGATTTATTTAAATATTTACTCATCATACTATTTCATAGATTAAATTTATTTAAAGGCTCAAAATATACAACAATTTATTTTCCTACTCCCTTAACTACAATGGAAAAATTCAACAATTGATTTGATGAAATTGATAAGAGACAATTACAAGATTATGTTTACAAACTTTCAGATATGTAAGATGACCTTATCAATATTATCCATGAATAAATTTATAAAATGAATAATGGTCAATCTTATACTCCCCTAGATAATAACATTTTTACACCTACTTTGGGGCCAAGTTAACTTATACAACAACTAGTTTTAACTTGACAACCTTTAATGGAAGCTACACCTTATGTGGATAGTTCCTCCTCTCTATAATTACAATACCTTATGCAAAAGGTTCATTCATTATAGGTTAAGGTGTTACATCTTGAGCAGGAAGCTATTAGGCCATCACATACCTTGGATTCTCATGTTATTTTACATACACATTTGACACATCACATAGCATCAACTCCTTTGCCATATGGAATTATGGCACCTAAGCTTATATTTTATGATGGTAAGGGTGGCCTATAATAACATATATAATCTTTCCACATAGCATGTTTAGACTACATGTACAAGTATTAGATCCTCACTAATTTTTTCCCATTTAGTCTAAAGGTATTATGCCTTATAGTGGTTTTAAGATATACGAAATCATCCTATCACTACATTAAATCTAATAGTAGTTATGTTGTTAACACACTTTTCAAAAAACATTAGTGATAAGATCTCATATGCTCAAATAACACAACTAAATAGAAATCTAATGAGCCTATTGCATAATATATCTTATGTTATAAGACTATATTGGCCAAGTTGATAATCCCCTGGTAGATAAAGAGTTTTAGGACATATTCAAATATAGGTCCTACTACCATCATTGCATGATGATATCTTGTTTAAGAATTTTCCAACCTTCATAGATCTATGCCAAATACTAAAAAAAAGGGAAGTCAAGCATCTCTTTATGGGATAAATGAAATATATAGCTGTATCATAATCAAATACTAAGAGTTATAGTAATCCTACATATAAGGTAAGGTATATTAAAAAAAATATTGATCCAAATGCCACAATTATCATAGCTTTAGAACCATCTCCTCACCTAGTTTTATCAGCTCATTGATGGAGAGTTTTCACCAACCTTATATAATTACCATCATGTTTTTTAAAATAGATATTTAAATGAAAAATCATAGCACTCCCTCTTATAAAATACATTCGTATGACACAACCTCTTCCAAAAATCTATAATTCCAATGTATTTTGTGAATATCATAAGGCACTAGGCCATACAACAAACCAATACATAACATTGAAACATAATACATAATATTTAATAGAAGATAATCTATTTGATGTGGTAAAACCCAAAAATTCACCAAGAGTTAAAAAATAAAAGCTAAATAATTTAAAATATTTTTAGATCCATTTCCAAAGCATACAAAAAATTATGTAGGGGGCATTTAAGGTGTTCACTACACATATCAGGAACATCCACCACCAACATCATATCAAAATACTATAGATGATGCAAAACCCTTACATAGTATTATTGTTTTGTATCATACAAAAATAAAAATTAGACTAATCATCACTTTTTTAGAGCAGGAGATTGTTGATGATGGTTCAGATTTATACGCACTCTTTGTATGATCCTACATTGATCATCATCATCATATTTAAAGTGTTATGGTTGATAATGGGTCAAGTATAAACATGTGAATTAACACATTTATATGAATTTTTGGTTATTTATAGCATGATATATCTCCTATAAACATAATTATCCATGGATCTAGTGGCCATGTTTAGAGTTCCACCTAGGCGATTGTACTTTTATTAAATGTTGGACTAGTATATGTGGCCACTAGATTCTTAGTAGTACATAGTATAGGTAAATTTGACATGTTATTATGTAGACCATGGATATAATATATATTATTAATCCCATCCACTATGAGTATATAAATAAAATATATACATGCAAATCAAGTGATCATAGTTAATGGTCTTTCATACGAGTAACTTGTACCTTTTTCATAGAAAGTTACATCATAATTATTAGTTATATCTGAGTTACCCTTTAAAACTCTAAGCATAGCTCTTATAATTACACCAAATACTTCAATGGATCCACCAATGTGAGGTATACTCCTACAATTTCACCATGCATGTATACTCTCCCATAGAGACCATTATTAGATATACCCCTACAATAGAGACATGTTGTAGATTCTAGAGGGCCTCTCTCTACTCATTTTATTTTTAGATTAGTATTATTTAGTTCTCAAGGTTCTTAGTATAGGGAACCTATGCCATCTATAACACGTTCTAATAGATGGGTCCCTAGAATCCCTATAATTCACATGACACCATAGTCAGTTTCACATATTCCTAACACCACTTCATATGTAGTGATAACTTTAGATCACTGAGTAAAATATTTTTTAAGAAAAAAATTACCTTTTCATACATCACACATGATCACTATTCCTTTATTTTACACAAGTCAAATTGATAACTAGTCTCCCATGAGTATCATCAGTTAGTATTATTCCTCCCTTCTTGTACATAATTTATTTATTTCTTTTGCCTTATATACAGTTTCATTTTCATGTTGCTTGTACATAGATTATATTCATAAAATAAAAAAATAATATAATATATATAAGGCATAAAAACATTCAAATATTTACTCAGAGAACATGAAATTATAAATTTCATGCATTGTCATATTTACATTTCTTATATTTGATAGACACTACATATGTTATTTTTCTTAGTATAGTCAATTTTTATCAAACATACGTGATTCACTTGTTCTTGTCAAGTGATTACAGATAGCTATAATACCTAAGTCCACTACACTAATCCATATTTTCTATTATCTACCCATTAGGGTAATATACACAAATACATGGGTTATTCATTTGTAACATTCACCCATTTAGGGATACCCTATATAGAGTTTAAATTACCAGGTTACATATTTATAAATTCTACATCATAGATCATAGATTTTACATTGTTATATATTGATATTTATCATGCTACATGTACTCATATTTTTTGTTAGTTACTACTACTTTAGACTCAACATATGTACATATTATCTCTTACACATATTTGTATTACATGTTCATTCATACTTTGATTCCTAGATTTCCTAGTTTATAATTGATTGTATCTATATGATTATTAAATTCAAGGGTGTTTTAAATATGACATTAATCTATGGTTCTACAACACTTATTTTCATAATATGTATGCTTTAGGCATATGACCATATCCTTATATGTACTTTATTGATGGTTTATGTATAAATTTAAACATGTCATTCTATCTGTATCTAAGCCAACTTACTTTTTTTGTTTATGTATGTGGATATTTGAACATGTCCTTGTATGTCTTGATTTATTATATTTAGAAACATGTTCTCATGTCCATTTTATTTTATCACCTTAGCATACTTTGTGTGACTCATGTGTGTTTTATGTATGTTTTCTTGTATGTGTCATGGCCAAAACACTTGTGTCTTTCTTATTAGACACTATAATTTTAGACACCCAAAAATAGAAGTTGGTCATGCCATGACCCAAGTATGTGTGTAGTGGATTTTTAAAACTAATGAATTATATAATTTGTAAATAGAATAAGATGACAAGGAAAGAAAATAAGACTAGAAGGCTCTATGCTACTAGTCTAAGTAGTGTTTATATATAGTCACCAAGAGATGAAAGGAAGTCCTTATGGGATGACACTAGATGAGATGAAATAGGAGTCCACCCCATTAGGTTTTCATCAGTATTTGAGTAAGCCCCAAGAGCATTATACAAAGGAGGTTCACCCATTTTTTATCACACATATGATTTTCCCTCTCCAAATTTGTTTACTTGGTCACTCAATATTTCAATAAACTAACACCCATATTAATGTCACAAATGAGATAAAATCACTTAGATACATTGGGTAACATATATATTCATAGGAGGATGTATTGAGAAATGTTTCTAAGAAGTGAAACCTATATATTAGGTGATATACATGGGATTGGTAACCTTTTAAAATTATTTGAAGTGGTCCTATGTAGGTAATCATCATAATAGTAATGAAAGAATACCCAGATCCTAGGCATGAAGAGGGTGAGGTTGATGGCTCTGATCAATCATGATACTTGGTGAAAAATGGATTGAAATAATAGGAAGATATGATAAAAGAGCCACTAGAAAGGATAATAAATAGGAAGGAACATAGAGATACCACTAAAGAATTGAGAAACATATCATAAGGAATTGCATAGAAAAGGCTTGTCAAACCATGGAGTCCAAGATAAATTAGTTGATTATAAAGAATATTTGAAGGTAGATAGATTTCATATGGAAGGTAAACAAAATAATAACTCATTATCTAAGGATAGACATCTAGTTTATTTTGGGTGTTGTTTACCCCCAAAATTTGGCTAAGTAATATGCAAACACATTCTTATGTGCTTTAGGTGAGTTTAGTGCCACTAGTCAAGAGGCACATGCAATCCAATACACATAAATTATTTGTGTGCCTTGAAAAATTTGACATAAAATTATGTGTTAGCTATTATAACTAGATAACATGTGCTAGATGACAAAATGATTGGATCTAGTGAGAAGTAACCACATGGACCTAAGAACCAAAGAGGGAATTATGGGGGAAAGTTATAGGAGGAATGGATTTCAATAGATCCTAATAATAATTTATCATGGTATGGAGTAATATGGCATGACATTTGGATTGAAACTACATTAGAATTTCAAATATGGGATTGGGAAGCAAAGGCTCAAGAGAGGAAGAGATGATGAAGTATATAATATATCAATCAAATGAGAGAGAATTGATTCAATGGAGAAAATACAAGGAATAATGGACCATAGAGAGTAAGATCCAATGAGACATAATAAAGATAAGTAGGGTAGAATAATTTTATTATATTATACTGGGAAGAGATAAGAGTTGAATAATCTCCAAATTATAGAGTGAGAACACTTGGTGTGCTGTAATAAATCATGTTTTCCCTTGTATTTAACATAGATTGGTTTTAATAAATATAATATACTAAATAATTTTATATTATATGATTATATAATAGTGTTTTTTCTTGTTTCATGAGTTATTTGGTTGTCTCTATCTCTCACTTCTCTAGGACACTTCTCACTTATTGCATGCAAATAACATGACCCTAACCTAGATCCTTCATTTCTTCATACCTCAAGTGATCTCACATGACTTCCATTCCCTACATGATAATATTCTATGGGAATTGTAGTTAAGGGAAATTTAATATGATCTATAAATCAGTCATAGCTTAGATAAGATAAATCCAAATAGCCCTTCTACTTATTTTTACATTTTGACAATAGATTTCATGACCAATATGGATCTGCTAAACCTAACTAAGCATTTATTACCACATAATATCACTCGATTTTGGTAATATGATTGTCTTTGATGTCAAAAGAAAGATTATTATCATTATGGATATCATTAATGTTCAAGGCTGAGTATGGTGATTAGAGGATATGTAAGGGATCTTATCATTGGTTGAGGATGATTGGAGCTCTTATGTGCATGAGTCGAATTCATCTAGTTCCTCATAGTGTTCATCTATACATTTTGGGTCTATAGATGAAAACATAAATAGGCAATTTGCTAACGTCACCATTACCATGAGTGGATGAGTCTAATGGATTTGGTCATATGATTTTGATCACATTAGTCCCTAGTTGTTATGAACTAGATTTAATGTCATGTGTTGAAGTGTAGTAGAATATATGAGGATGCAAAGTTGGATACTCAGATAAAATTCACTAATTTTATATACTTATCCAAATTTGCAATAGGGTTCAAGCTAAGCCACGTAAGAATATTGATGAGGTAAACATTTACACACATAGAGGTATCAAGACAAAATGATCATATGGGTTTGTTCATCTTTGTGTCTCATTTCTATGCACTACATCTTAGGTTACATGATCTATCACAATAGAAGATATGCATGAGAAAAGTTAGGCTCCCAAGAATTTTGATAGTGTTTTCCCACAATCAAATTTGCACATGGCAAGAAAAAACTAAGAATTTTTATGATGTCATATATTACACATATGAAGATTTCTAGAGCATATGAATATATGGATTGGGTCCCCTATATGAGAGTATCTTATGCACCTAATTTTAATTCATACAACTAATAGGAATAAAAGTTATATAGGAACAAAGTTGGCCTTCTAGGTAGTTCTACGCATAGTTAGCTCTGTGGTAGAAGAATCTAACTGAGTTGATTAATGTAACTATATATTTTATACATGAAGGATTAAAGGGAAATGATCATATTGAATTTTTCATTATCATGCCTAATTTATATGGTCTAAATTTTAGAATAGGTAAATGAGAGAATAAGAAGATATGAAGGTGAAAATTTAGCCTTATAGGCATATTGAGATGTTCCCCATACTTAGTCAAATCTACACAAGGTAAAGTTCAAGTTTTTATAAGATATAAAAATTAGTTATTAATTATACATTGAAGATCCAATGATTTGAAACAAATTCAATATGTTAAATTCACCTACAAGTGAATGCATTAATGACAAGTGTCATGATCATGGATCTTAAATAATAAATCTATGGTTTGGTTAAAAATGAATTAGTCAATAATCGATGTGAGGATGCCAAGTGTCTCAATAGATGGAATTGATATTAATGTGTATAAGGCATGCATTAATCCCAAGTGTCACATTCATGAAATCTCATCAAAGATAAAGATTGTGCTTCTCAAAATATGGAATGGTGAGTTATTTATCAGGTCATGAAGATCTAATGGAATGAGGGGACTTAATTAGATAAAGAGATTGATTTTTAATGATAAGATAGAAGTAAAGTTTGTGCTAGTTTAAAAATATAACAACACATGGGGACATAGATCAAAAAGATCAATGCATGCATTTTAAATTTGAACAGTTAAAGTCTATAAGTGTACAAAGATCAAATGGATCACGTAAGATTATCAAACATTGATCTAATGGATGCATTTTAAAGCTAAGAATTTTGAATGAAGAAAATCAAATCATGCTGTCAACCTTAAGATTAATAGTCAGTACTTAAAGATATGGTCATCTTAAAGGTCAAGTATAAGAACATGTAGGTAAGCCATAAATAATAACACAAACAATGAATTTGATTACTATAATTGATAAAATCTATGTAAATATGCATGTGCATCAAAACTATAGCCCATTATATGCTATTAATATTAATGAGACTAGGAATCATGGTAGTGGATCATGAGTCCAAGATGAAGGAAATTTTTTATTCAAGAGATAAATAATTGAGTCTAGAATAGAGTGTGATGTCCTAGTAAATTAGTGTGAACAGATAGAATATATGAATACCTAGATCAAACGATTATATATATGTGACTTTTAAGATACAAAAAATGTTGATAAAGTTGTTATTTCTACTGATGTAGTTGAATTATGTCAAATAGAGAAATGTAAGAGATAAAACTAGAAGAGAAGAGAAGAGGTTATAGAGAGAGATGAAGTGTCTCAAATAAGAGATATATCTAAACATAGAGATATAAGGGATGAATTAAAGATTAGAGAGAGATAATGTCCAAACTATGAGTAGCTACAAAGAATTGAGAATGGATTCTTTTATGAATCTATATTATAATTTAGAGTTGTAGCTCCATTTAGATCTGATTAGTGGGTGCCATTAGATAAGTTGAGTTGGTACTCTACTATGGATTTGGTTCTTCCTTAGAGTTGGTTATCTTAAATCATGGATTTGGTTCTTCCTTAGAGTTGGTGCTCTTAAACTAAGGGATTGGTGTCACCTTAGGGTCGATGCCCTTAAATATGTAACCAATGAGGTTTTGAATATGAGACAATATTAGAATAGTATTTTCTAGTAGATATTCTGATCGTGGTTTTTTTCCATATTGTGTTTTTATTTGTGTGATCTCTCCATATATGTTTGAATCTACATATCCATTCTAGTTTGTTTTTAAAAATCTAAGAAAAGAACTAAGTTAATAAGTATAATAATTCACCATGCTAGTATATGGTTATGTTCCAAAAATTATTATCAAAGTATAAGTTCTTTATAATAATATTAATTAGCTTAAGTAGATATTTGATGGTGAATACAAATGGCTAGTCAAGGAGGATCTTTCTCAAACAAAGCACCTCTTTTTTATGGATCAAACTATGGATTTTGGAAAATTATAATGCAATCATATTTATCTTCATTAGGGTTTGATGTATGGATGTCTATTGTAAATGGATATATAACCAATATTAAAAATTATATTGATTAGGATTTAAGGAAGGCATATGATAGCAATGGTAAGGCAAATAATGTTATTATATGTGGATTGTCTAAATCATAGTTTGCCAAAGTGATGCATTGTTACAATGCACAAGATATGTGGGAAAAAATTTAGAAAATTTATGAAGGTGATATTAGTGTAAAGCAAACCAAGATACAAACATATATAAGTATGTTTGAAAATCTTAAAGTGATTTAAGAAGAGAAAATTTTAGACTACCTTCTTAGAGTAAATGAAATATTCAATGTATTCAGAGGCTTTAGAGAATATATGAAAGAATTAGTCATTTAAAAAAGGTCCTAAGATCATTACCATCAAGGTATGCATCTATAATATTTGTAATAGAAGAAGAAATAAATATGGATAAACTCACTATTGATGAGTTACATGGAACCTTCACTACATGTGAGATGAGAATGGGAGAACAAATACTTCTAAGAGAGAAGTTGCACTCAAAGCATCCAAGAAAGTAAAAGCATAAACATCTACATATAGATCTAAGGATACTAATCAAGAAGAAGCTTACATTGGTAGAAGATTAAAAAGAGTCCTTGGAAAGTTCAAAATAAATTTACCCTTTACATGTGTTAACTATGGTAAGGTAGGACATTTTGCTATTAAATGTCCATATAAGAAAAAGGATAATTCTAAGAAATAAAAGGGTCATGAAAGGATAAAGCCCCACTATTACAAGAAGAAGAACTTATTTATAAATAAGGAGGGCTTGTATATAAGAGAATATAGTGGTTCATTAAATGATAATGATAGTTCAAATGATATCCATGATTGTGCCTTTGTGGCTAGGGGAAATGAATCCCTATTCATGGCATTAGTATCAACTTCTATAAATATAGAGAAAGAAGAATTTGAATAATTTGATGAAAAAGGGGAAGGAGAAGTGGAGCTATAATGTGAACTCATTTTTGCTCTAGATGCGATTGACATGCTAAGAAAAAATAACTCAAGGGAGAAGAATCTTGCATAAAAATAAATTGAATTTTTTTCCAAAAGTTTTGAAAGATCTGATTAGATTGTAGTAATCATAAAGACACAAGTTTAAGAGGCCAAAATAATAGAATATGTATTCAAATATGAAATATAATCTAAATATGATGAATGCATGAATCTAGTATTATAGATAGTGCCTTTGAGAAAATAACTTGGAAAGTCTAAAGAATAAATAAACGAAGGTCTAAAATTGAAATGAGGTTCAAAGATTCTTGATGAATTGATCAACTCCAAAAATCCATCAAAATAAAGATCTAGTCTTGGTTATAAAAAGAGTAAAATACCCATAACCAATACATCTACAAAGTTATATGAAAAATTCAAAGCAGAATGAGGATCAGGATAAAAGAAAGACAAAGTTTGCAAGGATACGATGATAGATATAAGCATTATTGATGTAAGGAGAGATAAAGGAGAAAATATGCCTGAGGAAAGGAAGAATAATAATGGGTTTCTCTTTGTAAAATTAAAAAATATGTATAAGACAAAGGTAACTAATGTATAGGGTTACACAAGAGTGAGACACCTAAATAAGACAAATTTAAGAGTAACTCCCCATCATGCATAGCAAAAATCTATGACTAGGTATTCCTCATCTTTTTATGGCTATTATTATAGTTGTAATTAGTTTCATAATCATTTTAGTGAACATAGAGTTGTATCTTAAAAGGAGAAAAAAAATTGTAAACAAAAACTCATTTTCACCTTTCTTAGATACAAATGTAATATTGTATAATTGAAATAATTTTGGTCTCATAGCTAAACAATGTAGAACAATATTTTTAAGACCAAAGAAACAAAGTGTAATGGAAGGCATGTCTCCCAATGTGAATAAATGTTCATAAGTCTCTGAAAAAGAGAAAAAGAAGACATAATAAACCCAAGCATGTATGGAAAGTGAACATCAAGCTATGAGGGAGAATGCTATAGAGGTTGGAGAATGTCAAGATCTCTCAATATATGCTCATGTTGAGAATGAAAATACAAAGCTAAAATTGAAGTCCAAGGTGTCAGATGAGGATATTTATGAAGTGTCTATAGTTTTTGAGCAAGTTTCATGCATAAAACATTAATTTTCTATTCCTAGTGATAAGATTTTTAACTATAAGGAAGATTCATCAGATGAAAAGGTATGTCATGAATCTATGTTATCTCCATGTATTTTTATTTCAATTATATAATAAAAGGAGAACATTGTAGTGGATGAGCATGTTACTTTTGTTAATCCTAAGAAGAAGAATAAGAACCATAAGTACAAGATTACCAAGGAGGAGAAGGAATATGAAGAGTTTTGGGAAACTCCTAGTTTCACATTATTCTAGGACATTGTGAAGTAGAGGAAGTCTGTATCTATGATTCTTAAAAGACTCCTTTCAGTGGAGAAGCAAGTGATGTTTTGGTATTCTTTAGAAGATTATAGAAGGTCAAAAATGAGTGTCTCCAATTGGAGTTGGTATTTCAAAATGAGAAAAGTGTTGTGTATGTAGTGTCTATAAGGACATAATGAGTGTTTCCATGTGACATAATGATGCATCTCATATATATTATTCATAGGTTTAGATTAAGATAAATGATCTCATAAAATATTTATTTTATCTCTTGGACATTACAAGGTTTGTCAGTTAAGCCCTAAGGGTTAAAGCCAAGGTATATGAAGCCAAGGTTCCCAAAGGTGTGGAAGTTCAAATCTTGGTGTAGAAGAGTGTGATGGTCATCTCCTAGTGTGAAATAGGTATCAGAGGTTGGCATATAGGTTAAAATTCAAGAAACTAGTAACATTATGAATCTTGGGTTATGTAATTAGTTAGGTCAGCAAACATTGAAAACATGTGTAAAATTGTGATATACAAGTGTTAAAAGAAGTTATGGTGTGTTATAGGAAGTCACTTGGTGCAAAGGTATGAGAATTTCAAGTTATGTATCTTTGTTTGAAATGTACCTATTTCAAGTAACCTAGGAGAGGTTACAAGGTATGATACTTTCTTGTGAAAAAGAGATGTTATTGAAGGTACAAGTTTGGGATGATGGGATATGGAGTTGGGGAGATAACTTAGATAACATGTATGGCTTGAGGAGATATGCATGATGTAAAGGGGAGCATATGTGAGATACTTTAGTCATGTTAAAGATGTTGTGATGTCTTATAAATATGAGAACTCAAGTAGGTTGTGATAATGAATTGATCAAACCAAGTCAGGTGTTTTGAAAATGTATTAAATCCTCATGCATAAACAAAGGGGAGACTTATATTGGTTAGGTCCTAGGATCAAAGAACTATGTAGTTGAATATGAGACAAAATTTGGGATTGGTAACTCCTACATCACATCACTAGATACTAGTGATAGAGTATGAGTCTAGGGGTAGAAGAATAGCAGATTTGTTAATCCCTCAAATAAGAGAGAAAAGGAAACTCAGGTATGCATACTTTTAAAAATTTCTAATGAGTTGATGGTTGAATATTCTTGGACAAACTCTTTTATCTGATAAAGGGGGAGAAACATTTGGAAAAATAGTGATAAAGAGTCCCTTTTCCATTTATGTCAAAGGGGGATAAAACGTATAAATGATCTGTACACAATTTTGTATTAAAAGTCCAAATGTTAATTAAGATTAGAGCATTTAGTTTGCCATCAATGACAAAGGGGGATATTTTTGTAAATATGATTGTCATTGATGTTGAAAGGGAGATTATTCACATTATGGATATAATTGATGTTCATGATTGAGTATGGTTATTAGAGGATATCCAAGGGATCCTATTAGAGGTCAAGAATGATTGGAGTGCTTGTGTGCATGAGCGGAATTCATATGATTCCTCATAGTGTTGATCTATAAATTTTGGGTCTATAAAGGAGAATATTAATAGGTAGTTTGTTTTCATCACCATTGGTATGTGTGGATAAGTCTGGTGGAGTTGGTCATATGGTTGTGATCACCTTAGTCTCTAGTTATTATGCACTAGATTTGAATTCATGTGATGAAGCATGGTAGAAGATATGGGGACAAAAATTTAATTACTCAAACAAAATTTTCTATGTTTTTATACTTAGACAAATTTTCAAAAGGGTTCAAGTAGAGCCATGTAAACATATATATGAGGTTAGCATTTGTACACATATAGGTGTCAGGACAAAATGATCATATGGATTTTTTCATATTTGTGCCTAATTTTTATGTGATGAATCTCAGGTCATGTTATGTATCTTGACAAAATACATTCATTGGAAAAGATTGTCTCCTAGAAATTTTGATAATTTTTTCCCACAATCAAATTTACAAATGGTAAGAAAAATGGAGTAGGCATTTTTATGATGTCATATCTTGCACATATGAAGGTTTCTAAAAAAAATGAATAAATGGATGGAATCCCCTATGTGAGAGGATATTATGTACATAATTTCATGTCATTTGACTAAGATAAAAAAAATTATGTTAGAACAAATTTGGCCTTCCAGGTAGTTTTACACATAGTTAGCTCTATGGCACAAGAATCTAAGTGATCAGATTAATGGAATTATGTCTCACATACACAAGAGATTCAAGGAGAAATGAGCATATAGGTTTGTTCATTATCTTTCCTAGTTTATATGATCTAAATTTTATAATAGGTAGATGAGTGAAGAGAAAGATATGAAGTTGTAAAGTTAGCCTTCTAGGCATATTGAGATGGTCCCCATAGTCAAATCTATACAAGTTAAAGTTTAAGATTGTTATAAGATCTAACAGTTAGTGATTAATTATATATTGAAGTTCCAATGACATGAACAAAATTTAATATGTCAAAGGCACCTACAAGTGAATGTGATAGTGACAAGTGTTACAATCACAGAGGTTAAATAGTAAATCTATGGTGAAGTTCAAAGCTAATTAGTCAATGATCAATATGAAGATGCCAATTGTCTCAATAGTAGGAATTAATATTAATGTGTAGAAGTAATGATCTAATTCTAAGCATCACATTCATGGAAGCTCATTAGAGATAAATTTTCATCTTGTCATAAGATCAAACAATGAGCAGTTGTTCATGCAATGAAGATCTAATGGAGTGAGTGGACTCAATGAGATAAAGAGCTAAATGTTTAATGATAAATAGAAGTAAATTTAATACTTATTTGAGTATATAATGGCATGTGGTATATCATATCAAAATGATCAATGGATACATTTAAAATTTGAATAGTTAAAGTTATGAAGCATAAAATAATCAAATGGAACACATAAGCCTATTAAAGATTGATCCAATTAACACATTTTAAAGTTAAGCAGTTTAAATGAAGACCATCAAATCATGGTACCAAACTTAAGATCAATGGTCAGTATTTAAATATATGATCATCCTTATGGTCAAGCATAGGAAAATTTAGGAACATGTAGGTAAGCAATAAATTATGACACAAACAACAAATTTTAATATAGTAATCAATCAAATCTATGTAAATATGCATGTGCATCAAAACCAAAGCCTATTATATGCTATAAATAGTATTAATACTAGGAATCATGTTGGTGGAGCATGAGACCAGAAGAGAAGAGAAGAGAAGAGAAGAGAAGAGAAGAGAAGAGAAGAGAAGAGAAGATAAGAGAGATGAAGTGTGTCAAATAAGAGATATATCTAGACTTAAAGATAGAGGGGTTGAGTGAAAGAGTAGAGAGATAATGTGTAGATTATGAGTAATTATAGATCAGACCTATAATAGAGAGTTAAGATTGGATTCTTGTATTAATATATATTATAATTTGTAGTTATAGCTCCATATAGATATGATTGGTGGATGTCATTAGATAAGTTGAGTTGGTGCTCAGTTAGGGAGTTGGTACATCCTTAGAGTTGGTGCTCTTAAACTAATGTATTGGTCTCCTTAAGATCAATTCCCTTAAATTTATATTTGGTGAGGTTTTAACTATGAGGTTGGATTAGAATAGTATATTCTAGTATCTATTCTCATAGTGGGTTTTACCATATTGGGTTTTCCATGTATACATATGGTGTTACATGTTTTTGTGTGTGTGATCTCTCCATATATGTTTTAATTTGCATATCCATTATAGTTTATTTTTAAAAATTTAATAAAAGGAATAAGTTAATGAATATATTTATTCACCCCCCTCTCATTATATATTTATTTTAAACATCGAGAGGGTTTTAAAGCTTCTAGTCAAGAAATATCAAACAATAACTCTAGATGGATCCTATGTTTTCTTATCATAGTAAATTAAAAATTAATTTAAGTTTAATCTAGTGTTCACCAAAGCATGTGGCATAAAATGGGGATAATTAACATAAAATTAATAATTCAATGAAAAAATATACTCAATTTAATTTAGAGGTAATCTTAATTCATGGAGAGATAAACATATTCATAAGTTAGCACATGAAAATCTATATACCAATAAAGAGGAGAAAGAGTTAATAATACTTACCTTGAAGACAAACCCATCAAGCTTCAATATCTCCCTTGGATAATGGTTATTTTCAAGAGGTTTTGGTGGCTTGTATGGATAACAAAAATAGGTCATCTCTAGGCTACATGACTTCTCCTATGCATCTAAAATACATTTCCAACAACACAAGATTATTCTCTCTAAAGGAAGTATGAAACCCTAAGAAATGGCTCCTCAAGTATAATGGTTGATAAGTAGATGTGAAAATAAATGATTATCTCTATCTCTCTCTAATGAAAATGGTGAAAAGGATGTGTTTATATATCCTAATCTACCCTAAACCCTTTAAAAGTTTTAGCTGACACAATCAGTCCAATAGACCTAGTTTTTAAATAAATAGAGCAGTTAGATCCTAGGCTAGGTTGGTTGAGCTGAATTAGGCTTGTAACATGCTCATTTTTAAGAATAGGGTATACCCATGTAACTTTGTTTGATAAATTATAAAAATAGGTTTTGTCTTAGATAGGGAATATTTGAGGAAGTGAATTTCTTGGAGTGTGTAATAGAAGTGTCAAATCTTAGGGAAACGTATAAGAGAGGTTTGTGTTGGTTTCAAGTGGTGGTATAGGGGACATAAATATCTAAAATTACCAATGGTCTACCCACCACTTTCTTAATGAACCATTTAAGGCATTCACTCAAAGATATTTAGTCTCAACAGGTTCTTACAAGAGAGAAAGCACCAATATTTGATAAAATTTAAAAATATTATGTGTATGCATATTCCATAATCAAATCCCATTATGGGTCATGAAGTTTTAACATGAGATGGTGTTTTGAGAAAATAAAATAGAAATATACAATGTTGAGCTAAGTAAATTGTAATAATAAATAAATAATATAGATTAAAGGATAGATTTTAAAAATACATACCTTTTCTTACCTTAGTGTTGTAGATTAGAAAGGAATTAGAGAAATGTAAAGGTGTTCAATGCAGAGAACATTAGGCAAACCTATAAAATAAGTGAAAATTGAATTTTTAAAAAAATATACATTTAATATGAGGAAAAAATATCTATGATGTCAATATTCTTCAACATTTTTATTTTAAAAAAAAAGAGCTAGTAGAAATAAAGTTTTGACTAAAAAATGGAATATGTTGGTTAAAAATTTTTAGGTAAATAATTTTGAATATTAAATATAAATAGGGTGAAAATTAATTCATTTTTTATTTATACTATTCTAATAAAATATTTCTCTAAGAGACCTAGTTGAATCATGATATATATAACTATCTCCATAATAATATCCCTCCAACTTAAATCACCATCAATGTAAGGCCTTTATCCAATACACATCTCAATACACCATCCTTGGGATAATGCTCTATCAGAGAGGCTATCGTGGGACCTTGTTGAGATGCTTGACCTCAAAAGAGACTACTCTTGTGATTAAAGAGGTCCATGATGGTGTATGTGGCATCCATGTTAGTGAAATGTCCTTAGCTAAGAAATTTTTTAGGACTAGATATTATTGGCCTATGATTGAATAAGATGCTTGACAATATGTGTGCAAGTGTGTATCCTACCAAAAAAAGGAAATATTATCCATGACTTTTCATAAGTGTTACAACCTATTATGAATCCATGGCCATTTTCTATATGGGGACTAGATTTAATTGGAAAGATAAATCTCACATCATTAGATGGATCCAAGTTTATTATCCAAAATATGGAGTATTGCACCAAATAGGTTGGAGCTATAATGCTTACTTACACATAGGTCTCAAGATTAAAAAAATTATCCTAAATCAAATCATTTTCAATTTTGGAATTCTAGCAACATCCTATCAAATAATGACATGTATTTTAAAAATCAAAAATGTTAGATCCCTATGCAAGCATTACCACATCAGAAAGCACTGTTATACACCCTATTACCCCCAAGGGAATGGATAGGTAGAATATATTACTAATAATCTTGTCAATATTCTCAAGAAAATAGCCAATGATACAAGAAAAAATTTGAACTTGTAATTATATCCTACCCTTTGGTATTATCTAAATAGTGTCTGAACACATACTAAGGCCACTCCTTATTCTATAGTTTATGGCATAAAATCCATATTGCATGTATAAGTAGAACTCCCCTCTTTGTGCATCTCATTATGGGGCATCGTTACCAACCATAATTTCATACAAGAAAAGATACAAGGAGTATAAATTTTAGATGAAAAGCATTAGAGGGCCTTAAATCACCTTCGAACATATCAAAATCAGTTAAAAGGCCCATATCACAAAAATATCTAGTCTTGAGAGCTTGAGGTCAGTGATTTAGTCCTTAAGGATAATCAAAATAATACCAATGTAAATAGGGATAAAAAAGGTAAATTTGACACCAATTGACTTGAGACCTATATAATTATTGCTAAATTTGGATCAAGATCCTACATGTTAGCTATACTTGATGGTGAAGAGCTTGATGAGCAAAAGAATATCATGCATTTAACACATTTTTATACTTAACAAGATCTATTGACCTCCATATATGGGTCACCAATCTTTGGGGAATATCCATTTCTATTTTGTTTTACCTATCCTCATTCCACTCCATTATTCTATTCCACACTTGACCTTGGTCTGAAAAGTTGGAATATATTACAAGCATACATAGAATCAAGAGACAAATATTTCAAAATAAGGTAATTTATTTATTGTACTACGAGGGTAAAATTTATTGATGAGTATTCTAGAGTCTCTTTATCCAATTTTAATACATATCCTCCATCCCATCACACCATCATACATACCCCCATCACATCCTCCTTAATGGTTATGTATCCTTTTTGCCTTAACCAATTTCCATTCTCATCCATCTTTCATTATAGCTAAGCCGTGGTCTACAAGATCCCACTAATTTCATCATTATGGAAGGGTCATATTCAATTCTTATTTTGGGATATATCATGTACTCTACCACTGAAGTTTGATAGATCATCCTACATCCCATAAATAGTTATGTCTGATTTGATTAGATCCTTGTTCCCAATCACTCTTGGGCATCACATACCCCATGTACATATATCCTATTGTCATTAGGTCCATTATACATAACCATTTCATTAAAACTTATTTAATATCATCACATTTATATTCATTGTATTTATCCCTATCTTTCATCTATGTTTGTTTTGTTTGTCTTTTACATGTGTGTTTTGAATGTGTGATATTTCTTGCTAAGTTTTTGAATATCATAAATATATGAGTGTTAAGTTATAAATTCTTGTATATATTTGATATTATTTTTGTCTTTTTTTATTTTTATGGGAATAAGAATGGTCTTAGTGATTACCTAAGCTAGTCTTGGGCAAGTCACTACAAATGGAATTCCCCATGCATCACATTTTTAATGTGAATTTGAATTATATCATATCATGGGTACATGTTTATTCACTTATGAATTATTAAAATGGGATTCATACATAAATAAAGGCTTAAAAATTTTCCACCCATCCCATTCCCCCCAATCCTATCACTATCCATTCTAACCATCGTTATCTAACGTAGTCATCCTACCACCCCATCCCTACCCACCTCCTTGATGCAAGAGGATTTTTACCCAACCACATTTTTGTGAGAAATGAAATTAAAAAATGGATTATATTTATTAGGACATTTCTCACTTTACTACATAACATAAACCATATCCATCTCATATTAATACTTCTACATAACATCACATCCATCAAAACATTAATCAATATCATAATATCTCATTATCCATATTATAACATCCATGTAATATATAAAAAATCCATTTAAACACTAAAACAACATCACACCATCACAAAATAATCATCTATCTGTCATCATATAATCCAATGCATACATATCTAACATCACTATTTAACTAATCATTCACATCACATCATAATCATCTCATCATATCACATAACACATATATAATTACCCATATACATCACATATGTCTCAAAAAAACAACATCAATAAAAACATAATCACTCATAATCAAAACATCATAAATCTCATCATATATAATAGTCCCAAATGTCTACATGGAGTCCATGTCAAAAAAATTAGATATAATATATGGTCCCCATGGGTATAAATGTGATATAATATATAAAAAAATCCAATATAACATCTTGAAAAGTATTGACTAGGCTCTATGTGATCCTCTAGATTGCTAATGTATTGCCTATGATGACATGGCTCTTAAGGTAGGTGTACCTTATCCAAGTGGCACTAATACCTCATATAGGTCTCTATAATACTATGCCTCACATGTTAGCCTCATAATGTTATAGATAACATCACCCATCCCACCTAATAGCATGGCCCCATCTACCTCTTCCTTGTTCCTCTCAACTACTTGAAATTCCCCTATCAAATCTCTAATTTGAGTCTATATATGACCAATTTTATCCTATAACCTAACAATATATGTATCCTAACTTTAGATCTAGCTTTATAACATAACTATCTAAGCTTTTAAGTAGGTTATGTATCCCTATAAATAAGTAATTTTCCTTAATGCTTAGGTCAAATAACCATCCCTATATGCCATATACCCTTGTAACTAGGCATAGAGTTGGTCTCTCTTAGTCATAATCCATAATATATCATAAATACACATATATACCTCCATCTTGAAATGCTCTAACATTGTCATCTCATCCTCTATCAAGGGAGGATAAGATGGTCTTACTCCTTCACATTACCACTAGCCCCAACCTGTGTCCTGCTTCCACTAGCCTAAGTCTTAATATCTCTAGCCTAAATAACAACTACTACATGGTCCCCATCTAGACCCATTTGATCCCCTATCTACATCCATCACATTCAAATGTCCCTATCCATCATATACATCCTAGGCTAGGACCTATCTTCTCCTCTACCTTTGAATCCTTTCCTAGGCTTGTAACACTCTCCTCACTAACCCCCTCTACACCCTGGTCCTACATCTAAGTAATCTCACTAGTAGCCTTTGTGAGCACCGTGTAGTATAAACAACTATAACACATAGGTCTAAAATTGGTGGCTAAAAATCCCATGGTATAGGGGTAAGGATGTCATAATATGCACATGTTGTGGCTCTATCCAATAATCTCCCCCACTATGGCCTCTCTCAATCAATCTATGAAAATATATTCTCCTCATCTGGAATATCTTGAGTTAGCCCAAACTATCTCTAAACTTGATTAGGTTTATAATGCTCTATAATAAAATCCCTTTGACCTATGAAGTAGTACCCTAATAGAATATATGATGTCACCTCTACCTCATCCTCCCATCTAAAATATAGCCTCATGTATGACATCCAGGTAATTTGATTAAGATGAAATCAATCTAATGCCTATTTATAAAATCCCATCTTACTTACATGGCCACTCTACATGACTAATAGAATGTACTAACCAAAAATGATCAGCTCATGAGGTTGTCTCATTACCTAAGTACCTAATGGATGCTAGAATGTTATGTGCTCCTAGTTCCAAATTTGTATCAAAAGTGAAGGACCTAGGCTTGAATATCCTCTATAGGAACATGAGTTTAACTCCTAAATAAAATGAACCAACACCATTAACCCCCAATAAAATACCCTAAAATCATATACCATGTCTAAAACTACATCCCTGAGCCCCAAATGGGACCACTATATGCTCTTATCTAGAAAGAGTATGTTGGTAACAAGAAACATCACCACTAGTGTCAATTTATAAATTGTCCCCTCCTGTAGACATCTATCAATATCTACTCATGCATCCCACACATAAATCTACAACTTCACTATCAATCTATGTAATATCATACTCAATTTTTTTAATTTACAATAAACCCTTTGCCTTATCATTGATAAATGAAGGATAAAGTACATGTAATCTATAATAACTATAATCTATCCTATCATGAAATGGAAATTAATCTTGTTTGAGTTCCATTTCTCTACCAATATAATAATCAATGCTTGATTAGTCTACACCATAGGCATGGTTACTACATAATATAATTTGACCATCTCTAATAGTCCATACTCTATTGGGGTCCATAGATGCATCTCATGAAGTACCTTGAGCCACCACAATTGAGATTCCATCATTCTTAAGTTCTCCTTCACCAATCATATTGCCCATCAGTAAACCTATCCAATCACACATCATCCTATCTAACTTAACTACATTCTACTTATTCACCTAAATTTTAGTCTTATTTATCCAAATCCCATGTCCTAATTCCCATCACCCATAATCCTAACTACATAATATACACCTCCTTAATAACTATCCCCTAACCACTCTAGTTCCTCATCCCACCTACATTCCTAATCCACTTACTACCCATTCTCCTCTCCTCTATCTTTCATCTAACTCACTCACTCTCCCAATCCTAAGTCCCTATCCTAATTAAACTAAACTCCAATCAAATTGATCCCTAATCCTAACTCGCCCACATCTTAATTAATCATAACTCCATCATTAATCCCAATTAATTATTACCCTAATATCTTCATCCCCCCATCCTATCTAGCTCATCCCCACATCCCTTCCTATCCCCTAATACCCTAGCCTATCCCTCTATATTTCCACCCCTTAACCATTTTACTCACCCACCATAATATCACTAATCATAATTTATCCCTAACCTAAGACATTAGAGATATCACCACTCACATCTCATTATTTTGGATAACCATGACTCTAAGCCATGATTCCCTATCCATAGTATCATGATAACATGGATGATAACCTATGATATTTCAATATTTCAATTCCTCAATTGTGATATTGTAATATCATATCTCATTATGATGTTATCACTAATTATGGGTATAATAATGCAACTGAGTGCATTATCATTAGTTGCAGTATTGCACCCATGGCATTTCTACTCTAAAAAGTTGAAAATAAATTTAGAAACTCAAATACCTCATAGGCTAGGGTTTTGTTACATACCATTGATATAGTCTCATCAAATGTCTATAGTTATATAACCCTCTCACCATAGTGTGAAGATCATGGGATTTGATCCAGGTTTTTAGCTTTAGAGCACTATTTCACCAAGGTAAAAGTCAAAATGAACCTTTTCACCCCATTTGTCCTATTTGACCCCCTTTTTTCACCCCTCATCAACCCTTTGACCCTTAATACACCCATCATATCATCCTATCAACCCTTGTTCACTCCCACATCTTGTATGTCTCTTTTATTATCCCATTTCAATACTAACTATCATCCCTAAGTCATTTAGGGCATGGCCTTCCATCTCTCCATCATTCAGCTTGATCCTAATTTAGAACTACATCAAACTAAGGTCATTTTAGAATATGTAAGAAATAATTGGCCATGGTTTTATGCCCAAGGATAAATTTTCCACTAGTAACCCCTAATGCCCATCCCATCCTATATCAATCACTCAAATTTATTACATCCTTTCACACTACACATCTTCTATTAAGTCGATTATTATTGTTAATCAACTCATCCAATTTATATTATAATATTTCAATCCTTCCCTATCATGTGTCATTTCTATGGTAACTATCACTATATTTTAGCCTATCTCATATTTTTATTTCCTACATAATATCCCCATCTTGGGAATTCATGTCTTATCAATCAATCTCCTTTATAAACATTGGTCATTCATCTAGAACCCATATTTTGAAATTAATTCACTTTTTCCAAGAATCTATGCTTGGGGAATCTAAATCATATCTACATTATTACTCAGGTCATCCCAACCCCATGCCATCATCTTAGTCTTATCCCACCCATGGGACTTCTGTTTGAGTGACCATCTAGGTCATTTCTCTCAGCATGCTCTCTCAAAGAGGCATCATAGATACTAATAATAGCTATATTCATAACCATGGTTTTTATTTGAAATACTATTAATCATTCCATCCTATCCACTCACAATATCCTTTCAAATAAGGTTAAAATGTATGGTCCTAAATCTACTCATCCTAATAATTTTAATAATTCCACTAAGTTAACCCATTATCACATTCCCTATTTAATTAACCAATATCCTACTTCATATATGAAAATCCCCTACATCCCATAAACCTTATTCCACACTCACAACCAATTAATCACCCTCATTAACCCACTAACTATCATATTTAACTATTAATCTATCTATTAATCCACTTGGTAATTTAATATTTTTTATTCACCTACCTATATACCACCCTACTAAACTAGCCATTCTTACACCCCTAATCCCTAATGGATATTCTAAAATTGGATAATTCTATAATATCCTATAACCCTTCTCCTATATAATCCTCCATTCTATAGGTTTCCAAGGAATTAAAGGTTACTTATAAATTCCCCAAACATTAATCTCAATAGCTCAAGATTAAATTTAATCCATTTATTTTCCCTCTCATGGCTTATATAAACAAGCCATAACTCCATGACCAAATAAATTGGAAACATATAGATCTTACTTGTATCCATCATTAAAGTACTTTCATATCCTTTTAAAATCCATAAAAAGCCAATAATCCCTTAAATACATTATCAATTTCAATCATGTAATCCAATAATCCACTTATTTTACACCCAAATCAGTTTGGAAATATTGGAGAGGAGCTCTATGAGAAAAAAAATAATGGTAGGTAATTCCATTATAATTATCTAATTGTATATTTATCCTTTCCCTTAAATTTGTTTTCATTTTGGGTTTTTATTGCTAAAAATAGTAATATAGAGAATAACTTAAAATACACTCAAACAAAAATCAACTATGTTCTAAAGGTAAAGTTAGGTGTTTATAGTTATGACTATGGATGATATGGTTTTATTTTTTAGAATATTTTAAATAAAAACATAGGTAATTAGGTTGACCTAATTTATCAAGTTATGACACACAACACAAACCTTATACCAACACTAGCTAATATGAGTTTTGTAATACAACATATAATTATAAGAGAATAAGTAAAAAAAATATAAATGATAATCTATGTGGTCATTCCTAATTTTTTAAAATTATAATTTTTATAAATAAATGTGATAGGGAGTTGGCTATAAAGAGGAATTATAAAGGCAATCTAAGGATGGTTTCAGGTAGTTAAGGATGAAAGGGGCTTGTATTGGTGATGGTAATGGATTGGTATCAGGGCCTACCCACTCACTTCATAATCCTATAATAATAAAGGTGTTAGGTACTTTACCAATATATTCCATTAACCACATAGTTATACTTAGCTAGGAAATCAAGTCAGCTTCCCCCTTGGTGATGAAATTCAAGTAGGTAGACCTTGGGTAGAATTTGTTTAATGTTTTTTTTTAAAATATTATGTGGTTTGGAAGTGTGAAAATAAAAGAAAAATAATGTGAATAAATCAATAAATTAAACTTATTATTTAGTCTATGTGTGCTACTCTAAGAAATCAAGTATTAAATTAAAAAATTATTTAATCACTAGTAATATGAGTTAATTCCTTTGCTTGAAGAGTATAGGGTCAGTTTAGATGACTAAATATGTGAAAAATATAGAATAGATTCGATTAAATCGATTTTGTATTTTGAAAAAATATACATAGAAACATAGTCAAATTATTTGACTAAGTCTCTTAGGCAATAAAATAATCTATACAACTATGTTGATCCATTTGACCTAGTTTACTATAGAGTTATAATTTTATAGACTAAAAACTATGAAAACAAAGATTTTAATAAAGAAAATAAATGACTAGGATGGTGAGAATGAACATAATAATCTTGAATATGATCAATTTATTATTTTTATACTATTTCATCTAGATGAATATTTGTAACCTACTAATGGAGTCAACTAGGTCAATTGAGTTTGAAAAAGAGTGTGTAAAATAACAAACTAGGCCGAACAAATTTATCTAGTTACTTGTAGTTGAAGATGACCTATACAAATAAAAATAGATTAGATTAGATCGATTGTGTGTTAAACTTATGCACACAAATTTAGACTAGGTTGATATATTCAATACAATAATGTATAAATTAATTAAATAATAAATTATAATAAATTAAGGTGTGAAAGAAAACCTACAAGGGTTAGTTCATATCAAGTTCGCCAAAATGTATACAAGGGAAAGTGAAGCTGATCTAAAAATCAATCCTAGCTCAAAAAAGATAAATCAAACTAGCCCTTATAATTATTGGTGCATTTAGATAATAGGGGTCATGACCAATATGCATATGCTAGACCTAAATAAGAGGTCTCTTACCACACAATATCATTAGCAAGGGTTGTAAATCCCCTAGTTAAGTAATACCATATAATAAACCTAGCTAGGTCCTATGTTTTCTTATCAAATTAAATGACAAATTAAAGTAAATATAATATATATCTCACCAAAGCATGTGGCACAAAATTGGGATAATGACCATAAAATTAAACATGAAAATAACTTTACTTAAGTCAATGTAGAAGTAATCCTAATGCATGGACAAAGAAACATATTCATAAGATAAATGCATGAAAATGTATCAACCAATAAAGAGGAGAAATAGTTATGAATACTTACCCTAAATTTTAACCCTTGAGCCTTAATATCTCCCTTAGCCAATCGTTATTTGTAATAGGTTGTTATGGTCTGTAAGGATACCAAATATAGGTCAGCTCTAGGCTATATGACTTCTTTTATGCATCCAAACTATTTTTCCCACAAGAAAAGATTATTCGCTCCAAAATAAGTATGAAACCCAAAATAATGGCTCCTTAATTACAATGGTGGATAAGAAGATGTGAAAATAAATGATTATCTCTATCTCTCTTAAATTAAAATGGTGAAAGGGATGTATTTATATATCCCAATTTAACCCTAAACCCTTCAAAATTTTTATCTAACACAGTTAGCCTAGTCAACCCAATTCTTATATTATTAAATAATTTAGTTCTCAAACTAAGTTGAATGGGCCGACCTAATCCAATAACATGCTCATTTCTAAGAACAAGGTTTCCCTATGCAACTTTATTTGGTAAATGACAAAAATAGGTTTTAGCTTAGGTAGGGGCTATTTTAAGTGGTGAATTGATTAGAAGAATGTGTAAGGGAGGTGTTATAGCTTAGTTAAATGTATAAGATAGGTTGGTATTGGTTTCAAGTTTTGGTATAGGGGATAATAATAATGTAAAGCACCAATGGTCTGGCCACTCCTTTCCTAGTGCACCCTTTAAGGCATGCACTTAGAGAGATTGAGTATTGATAGATTATTTCAAGAGAAAAAACATCAATAGTTGATAAAGTTTACAAATTTTTTTTGTATAGAATAAATAATTTAAGTTATGTCAATAAAGACCCATATAATAACCACATATCCTTTCTCTCTATGTGCCTCAAGTGAGCACAAATGGATATTTCCTTGCATTATATTATATCATAGGGATATTATATGGAAAAATGTATTGCAATAAACTGTAACATTATCCTCTTAGCATCTAGACCTCCAATAGTTTGAAAAATGGAAATGGTGT